>JARGCV010000113.1:790000-1055000 GCA_034064705.1 Bothrops alternatus
CAGGGACGTCCAAACGGACGACATGCCGAAGCTCAAAGTCGTCGAGAACTTCATCTTGGAGAGCATGAGATACCAACCCGTGGTGGACTTGGTCATGCGCAAAGCCTTGCAGGACGATGTGATCGATGGCTATCCCGTGAAGAAAGGGACCAACATTATCCTGAACATTGGGCGCATGCATAAGCTGGAATTCTTCCCGAAGCCCAATGAATTCTCCCTTGACAATTTTGAAAAGAGTGTAGGTATTGCCTTTTGCTCTAAATAGGGCTTCGTGTTTTGTTTAGGGAACACGACTCCATGCAAACACGTTGTGAGTAATCCCTCGGACGCAAGAGAGCGCAGCTCTTTGTCCAGACGCTACAGGTGGTCCTCGACTTACAGCCACAATGGAGCCCAAAATTTCTGTTGCCCAGTGAGACATTTGTTAAGTCACTTTTGCTCCATTTGACAACCTTTCTTGCCACCGTTGTTAAGTGAATCACTACAGTGGTGAAGTTAGTAATACCGGTGTGAAGTGAATCTGGCTTCCCCCATAGACTTTGCTGGTCTGATGGTCACAAAAGGGGATCACGTGACTTTGGGACACAGCAACCGTCGTAAGTATGAAGCAGTTGCCAAGCGTCTGACTGTTGATCACGTGGCCAGGGGGTTCCCGCAAAGGTGGTAACTGTGAAAAAGGGTCATAAATCACTTTTCACAGTGCCGTTGTAACTTTAAATGGTCACTATGTCGAAGACTACCTGTGTCTTATTCTCTGCCTCCTCCACTGATCCCACCAAATGGGGTGGCACGCCCTCCCCCACAAAAAACAAATCTGTAGGACCAGGTTGTGAAATTGGGCGTGATTCATTTAATAACAACCGTGCTTAGCAATGGAAATTTTGGTCCCAATTGCAGCCGTAACTTGAGGACTACCAATGTTACATTTTGACACCTATCACCTGGCCGGCTCCTCATGCAAAGTGAGTGGCCTAAAGAGGAAGCAAATAAATGGTTAATGAACCAAAATATTGTTTTACGCAGGTCCCCTATCGTTACTTTCAGCCCTTTGGCTTTGGCCCCCGCGGCTGCGTTGGGAAGTTCATCGCGATGGTCATGATGAAGGCAATCCTGGTGACCCTCTTGAGAAGGTGCAGCATCCAGACACTGAAAGGCGAAGGTCTTAACCACATTCCCAAAAACAATGACCTGTCTCTGCATCCAAATGAAACGCAGCCGTTACTGGAAATGATCTTCACACCGAGAAAAGCCCTGGGCAAGAACGATCAGGGCCAATAAAACACAAGTTCCAAGCTCGGATTGACCAAGATGATCCCAGCCAGATTGGAGGGGTTGGGTGACCCTACTCAAATTCAAAACTCTCACCCACTCAAGGTGCATATCGGTCTACTCACTTGATGTAACGTTTTCTTGCCGCCAACAGTTTGCTCATTCAAGGGGCCCATTGGTAGAACTCAGGTTTAGCACAGAGGATAATATTTGTACTGTTGATAATAATAATCATGCTCAGGAGGGCCCATAAACACCTGTAGAATTTATTCTGTGCAGATGGAATTGGGAGATAGAGATTTTTTTTTCCTGGAAGAAACCACCAAGAACCCTAGTGTCATGATTCCGACAGATGAAACTCTGCTGCTAACATCGGATGTTTTTGCATTGACACCTAGATTTCTGCACGTCTACAGAGATGAATTGGGCCATGCAGCAGCCATGGCTGATAGCTACTGTTGTTATTCTTCCATGCTTGTGTCCATTAGGAAGTAGAAGCGAAGTTTTTGAAGTAGAATGAATGATACAGCTTATTCAGAGCAACATACCCATTTCGCAGTCTCAGGAAGATGCAGTAAGTATCTCCGCTCTCCATCAAGTCCTCCTGAGTCAATGCATGGTACAGAAAAACAGAAAAAGCAAAACTGGTCATCTTTGTGTCTTCTGATCATAAACGGAGTCTACATAGATTTGAAGGATAAATTCCCTTCTTTTTGCTTTTTAAGTTCAGTCGCACAACCCTTTGACAGAAGTGGGAACATGAATCAAGTGAATAAGAGCTGGTATCTCCTGTAGCTAGTTTTTTTTCCAGCCTTCAGTCTCTCTCTCTCTCTCTCTCTCTCTCTCTCTCTCTCTCTCTCTCTCTCTCTCTCTCTCTCTCTCTCTCTCTCTCTCTCTCTCTCTCTCTCTCTCTCTCTCTCTCTCTGACTCATTTTTATCTGTTCCATCTTACTGCCCGACACAAACATGCATTAACTGATGGACTTGCGCTAGAACAAAAGCCCAGAATATCCTCTGTAGTTATTGAGCAGCCATTTTGCATCACCACATCTGAGCTGTATGTCGTGTGAAAAACCCTCACCCACCCAAAGTCCATCAATCTACTCACTTGATAAAATGTTTTGTTGCCGCCAACAGTTTGCTAATTCAAGTGGCCAGTTGGTGGAACTCAGGCTCAACATAAAGTCTAATATTTGTCCTATTGTTAAACATAGTTGTGCTCAGGAGGACCCATAAACACCTTTAGAATTTAGACAACAATTGACCAAACTTTGGTTAAGATAACCCTAAAGAAGATCAAATGCAACCATAGGAAACGAGATGTCCCATAGCAACTGTCTTTGATCTAGAAAACTTATAAAATAGCATTATGCAAATGTACAAAGCATTTGCACACAAGCTGCATTGCGCAACGGTTCCATCTTAATCCCACCTAGTTGAAACTTGGAAGCCTTGGGTATAGACTTCCATTCCGAAAATTCACCAAACATTATAGCCACAGCTGTGAATTCTGGGAGTTGGTCCACACATCTGGAAAGAACCCAACCTGGCACCATTGCATTAGATGATCTCCATGATTCTTCCCAACTTGTGATTTGAGGAACCCTTGAAAAGCCACACACACAATGAACAGCATGGTCACCAGAAATAAATGATGACAGTCATAAGAATATAAAAAAAACTATGTGCCTGTATTAGACCAAGTTCTCTCTCCAGTCAAGCACTCTCATCTGTGCTGTTTGGCTGCAGCATTTGATACTCAGATTTTGAGCTCCCAAACTCAATGTCCTCCACCCGTTCTCAGAATGTCTATCCAAGGACAAACAGTGGCTTTTTGCACTATTATGGTGCAGCAACGGCGAGGAAAGTGTAGGTCTACAGATGCTCCTCAACCACTTATTCTAGCAACTCTGGCCTGCATGACTGTCGAACTGAGGAACTACAAAACTGAGTTACAACCCAGCAAAATCTAGAAGGCTACAGATTCCCATCTACAAGCAACAGCCAATTAAGGAGCCAAAATGTTTTTAAAAGCTGAGGATGGTGGGGAAGATTCACACTAGCTTAAATTCTAAAGGGATCTCAAGTCACCTGAAGAAAAAAAAAGCAATACGAATGTCATAATAGAGAGAGTCACCGATTCATTATTCAAGACTTGACTCCTTTCTCCCAACCTGCGTTTTAATAGAGGAGAATATCTGTAGCTCAAGATTGAACTGTGGGGGTCCTTGATGCTCTCTGAGCTTGATTGCTTTCATACAGATGTTTCATTACCCAACTAAGTAACATAATCAATGATATTCCCTAATTGGATAATGAAACATCTGCAAGAGAGCAACCAGGATCAGGGAGCACCAAGGACCCCACAACCTGAGTTTTACTTTTTCTGTGTCAATCTCTTCCTTCTCTTCATTTTCTCCGGCCACGTATTGGTGCTCAGTTGCCTCTTCTTCCACTGAAAAGCTCTGTCATCAAAGTGCAGATCATGAGAAAGTACTGTAAGCAGAGATTCGTGGACTGACTCTCTTCCTAGAGGAGCAATACAATCACGGGTTCCTATCACCTTTACTACCAATTTCTCTCTTCCTTGCAATCATTACTTACTCCATTTGAACACGAACAGGAGACATTCCCTCTGAAACGCATGCAAACCTGTCGGGCTATATATTTATTTCAAGCAACTGTTGCTAAGGTCATCTGGGACTCCATCCGATGAGCAGTTTCCAATGCTGGTCAATCATCTCCATGCACCTACATCAATCTATTTTTTTTCCTGTTCCTATTTTGCATGGCTACTTCAGCATGATCCTTGCCTGTGAATAGCTTTCAACTTTCTAAACAAACAACTTTGTGTAGAGAAAAAAAAATCAGTAGATGGGCATCCGAGGAAATAAGTGATCTTGAACATGTGCTAAAAGGACAGTGCTCCATCTGTTGACACTCCTTTGCTGGTACTCTCAGATGTCTCCAGTGAGCATGTGCTTCCTTGACCATTGGTCCATTTCTGGGCACCACTGAAAAGTGTCCCCCTCTCCCGCCCCCATGGCTCAGGACTAGATTATCCAGAATGCTGTATTGTCCCAAATGAGCACGATAGATTTAAGACCTGCAGAAGAAACTGTCCTTTCTTCCTTTCCAGCATCTGAACTTCAGACAACTTGAGGCGCGGTCTCTCCATTTTTGGGAAGTCCTTGTTGACCTTCTTGAATGATCCAGATCTGAAGCTTTCCTCCAGACTTCTGGACCCACGAAATGACTAGTTAAGATTACCGTAAATACTCTGAAGTGTGTTCAATGGATTGTCATGTTGCTTTTTTTTTACTGCCTGATCTATCTTATCGAGTTAACCAACTCTGGATGCTTCTGATTGTGGCTCTGTACTCTGCTTTGTATTTTACTGCTGTCAGCCTCTGAGGGCATTGCCTGATGGCAACCCAAGGGCACATGCTTCTTTGAAAAAGCTATGTAGATAAATAAATTAATAAATAAATAAATAGGTAAAAGGAAATATGCTTGCTTCTATGGCCTTATAAATATTGCAAATAGCCTAAAGCTAAGACATTGGGGTTACTTACCTGTCGCTCAACTGCAAAGAGGAAACGTCTGCTTGAAGGAGATGTTGAACGTCGACCAGCAGAGGGCACCTCAGGATCTCCATTTTGGGGGGAATGTCTACGGTTGTGAAGGCACACACCAAAAAAGAAATGTTAGGATAAGGATATATATGCAGAAGAGATTTCCTGGTATTCAGATGACAATAGCAGATTGACCACCTTGAGGCTGGAGATTATGGTCTCCAGGATCAGAAGATTTGGTGAAGGTAGTATGACCACCAGATTGCCATTTGGCCACTAGACAGGCAAGTACCCCATGGTGCTCTGTCTGTCTGTGGCCTATTACCATCATCCCTCCACCCCAAACACAGGGCATCTGGAGGCATAAATGCCCTCAGCTGAAGACCACAAGTTGGCTGTGCCCCTGGGCCTGGCTGTGCTCACATCAGATTGAGGCGGAACTGGCACACACGAATCTTGAGGTCATACAGGTCTCTGGCTTCTGTTCCAACCGCTCAATGTAAGAAGGTAGGCACTTACTATTGGTAGGCAGGGCTCAGGGCATCTCACAACCTGCATCAGATGTCTGTGTGACATGCAGATCACACCCCCCCCATCTAGGTATCCCCTGGTTAAAATGTTCGTACCACCTTCTATTTCTCACATGTCTAAATCCAATGCTTCCAGATGAAGAATTTATTTATTTACAGCCCACCTGCCCTATAAGACAACTCTAGGTGGCTTCTTTCTTTAAAAAAAAAATAGGAAGAATTGACAAGAATTGCAATAGATTCTGGATCTTTCATAAAAGCTGGTGAAATATGCCAGAGGATAGTGTGGGTTTAAAAAAAAAAAACTAGCTTGGAAATACCAACAATTTTGGAAAGACTCAGGGTTCAGCCACACCACCCTAAGCGAATTCACAGTTTATTTCTGGTTTTTTTCCCCCGTTTCTGTGGGGAAAAACCACAAGAAGATTTTCACAACCAGCCCCAGTGAAGTTGCTTTGCAACCCGAATTAGCGGATCATAAGTTTCAAAGGACACATAGAAAACTGTAACCCTTGGAAAGGTTAAGGCCTGAACTTGCAGTTGCCAGTAGCAACCCTCCTTTTAATTTTTACACATACAACCAATAATGGAGTTTGCATTGTGCGCCAGGTGGCTGATGTCAAGTATCACAGTGTGTTCTGGTGGTGAGTTAATTATATTACAGAACAACATTCCTGTCAACCTTCTTGGCCATGCCGCGTGATCCTAAGCTCAATTGATGTATAGCATCGAAGCAAATTAGACTGGATTAGCCAGAAAATTCCAAGGGTTCTTTTATATTCATGTGTACGCCTAGACCCATTCATAGGAATCAAATCTCTTTTCTCTCTCTTTCTCTCTATCACTTTCCTGAATTTTCCCCCCAGCAAGACTAGAACAAGCTGTATGCCATTCTGACCTCTTCACAGAAATGAGAGAGAAAGCTAGGAACACAGTCCTGCCTTATCTCTAAGTATATTTACCCATGTCGTATAGCTGTATTCCTTTTATTCTTCTCATCTATCCACTATCTTCTCTTAGTGGTATCATTATTTTCATTATTATGACTTTGTTATTATGAACATTATTACTTTATTGTTTTGCATGTACACTGAGAGCTTATACACCAGAGACAAATTCTTTGTGTATCTACTCACACTTGTCAAATAAAGCTATTCTATTCTATTCTATTCTATTCTATTCTATTCTATTCTATTCTATTCTATTCTATTCTATTCTATTCTATTCTATTCTATTCTATTCTGTTCTATTCTATTCTATTCCATATTTTCTATTCTGTTCTATTCTATTCTATTCCACATTTTTTATTCTATTCTATTCTATTTCATTCCATTCCATTTTTCTGTAATTCTATTCTGTAATTCTATTCTGTTCTGTTCCATTCCATTCTCTTCTATTATTCTTCTCTTCTCTTCTCTTCTCTTCTCTTCTCTTCTCTTCTCTTCTCTTCTCTTCTCTTCTCTTCTCTTCTCTTCTCTTCTCTTCTCTTCCCTTCCCTTCCCTTCCCTTCCCTTCCCTTACATTCCATTCCATTTTTCTGTAATTCTATTCTGTAATTCTATTCTATTCCGTTTCATTCCGTTTCATTCTATTCTATTCTATTCTATTCTATTCTATTCTATTCTATTCTATTCTATTCTATTCTATTCTATTCTATTCTATTCTATTCTCTCCAATGTCAAGAGCAGTGAACTATAGAGGCTTACAAAAATCTGTACTTACTAAAGACAGTTCTGTTGCTTCTTTAAAATATACATCCCATCCCTTCTATATGCAGTGGCTAACACCCAAAGATAGTTAATCCTACAAGAATCCTTCTCTGTTTATTCCTTGGCTAGCAGACCAGCAAGAATCTACTTTATGTAAACAGTCTTCCATGTGAGAGCCCAGCTTGGTAACATCTATGATCCGTGTTGATCATAAAAAGCTAAGTACTGTAGGGTCACATCTGGTGAGGACTTAGAACCACCCCACTTGTAAAGCTTGAAAGTGGAAAAGATACTCTGGGATAATGTTAAAGTCCTTTCATTTGTTGTCAAAGAAGACTGTCTTGAGGTATCCGAGATACTAGCCCAACTTAAAGGAGATTTTATCTTTTCCTTGCTGTGTGAGCAAAGGTGTAGGTGTAGAGACTAAAAGCACTTGTCGCATCCATTGTGTGAATTGGCAGCTAGGGGCTATTTGACGCAGCCGTTGTCTACCAAAAAGCTGCCCACACCGGTCCTTAATGGAATATCACCATCACTAGTTATTAGGCTGTCACATCCATCATCTGTACGGTTGCTCTAGGTGCCCATAAAATCCAATCCCAGGTGTGAAGCTTCTAGCCAGGAAGAGACAAGGAAGATCTACAAGGTGTGCGTTTCTGTTTTATGACTCTTGTCAAAACTATGTAGGACTGTACGTTTGGTTCAGAAGCCTTATTTCATTCTGGCACCCATCCGGCCACACCAATCAGATGTACAGTGAAGTTTTCGCTGACCTTGTTGTGAGTCCGCGCAGAACAAAACTTTTCCCAATAGAAAGTTTTCCACATACAGGTTGTCCTCGACTTACCAGGGGCTTCAGGGGCTGCCCCAAAGAAGAGGGAGTCAAGCTATTCTCCAAAGCACCTGAAGTCAGGACAAGAAGCAACGGATGGAAACTAACCAAGGGGAGAAGCAACCTAGAACTAAGAAGAAACTTCCTGACAGTTAGAACAATGAACCAGTGGAATAACCTGCCTCCAGAAGCGGTGAATGCTCCAACACTGGAAGTTTTTAAGAAGAGACTGGACAGCCATTTGTCTGAAATGGTATAGGCTTTCCTGCCTGAGCAGGTTGGACTAGAAGACCTCCAAGGTCCCTTCCAACTTTATTATTATTATTATTATTACCACCACAACTGAGCCCAAGTTTTCTGTTGCTCAGTGAGACAGTTGTTAAGTGAGTTTTGCTCCCATTTTACAACCTCTCTTACCATGGTTGTTAAGTGAATTCCTGCAGTTGTTTAGATAGTAATACGGTCATTAACTGAACCTGGCTTCCCCGTTGATTTTGTCCGAAGGTCGCAAAAGGGGATCACGTGACATCCCCCCCCTGCCCAGGAACACTGCAACCGTCATAAGTACAAGTCAGTGGCCGAGCGTCTGAATTTTGACCACGTGACCCTGGGGAGGCCGCAACGGTCGTAAGTGTGAAAAACAGTCATAAGTCACTTTTTTCACTGCCGTTGCAATTTCGAACAGTCACTCAGCAAATGGTTATAAGTCGAGGACTAATTGTATTTGGTTCAAAGGCGAATTCTCCAAGTGCACGGGTCACTCTGGCAGGGGAAATCCAGAAATCCAGAAATTCAACCAGAAGGAAATCAGACAGAACCAAGAGGAGTTTTAGAAAGATAAACTGAACACGAAAGCTGTAAGAGAAGAGATTTAAATCAGATTTCACCATCTGAAGGGACAAAACCCCATCTAGCCCCTCATTCTGGCTTTTTTTTTTGCTTTTTTTTTTCTTTTTGCCAGAAATGTACCTAACCTTGCAGTTAGGAAAAGCATTTTCCAGTTTTCCAAACTTGAAAAAGAAAATCAGCTTTAAAAATGAAACCTTGAGTGGCACATTTAAATGCTTAATTCCCCCAGGTGACTGCCTTTAGGGGGAAGGAGTTTAATGGATGCCCCTGTGCTATTGTTATAAAAATAGTCTGTGCTCTCGGAGTAATTTTATTTAATGAGTTATGCCCAGGAAGATACTGGGTGATAATGGAAGGCGCAGTTCTCCTCTGTATATTCTGGGCCAAGAATTAAACATCACTGTGAGTGATGTGAGTGTCAGCCAGTTTCAATCTACAGAGCAAATAAAGAGGCTGCCAATTTCCATTCTTATCAGGTGGAGTTCGAAACATGGGCCTGGGAAACAACTTGGCTAGGCAACGGACCCAGAGATGTTGTACATTTCACTGTATGTTCACAACTACTCCATGAGACAGTCTGACCAAGGGGATCTGGTTCTTGTCCAGAGGTGCCCACAGGCTGTAGCAATCCGAATGTCCTCATTGTTTTATCTGGAGTGCACCTAAGAAGCAGGTAGAATTGTTACTTCACTGCTGGGGTCACCATCTTAAGATTTTTAACCATCATGAATGAAGGCGAATATACGTGTCCCGGTGATATCGTTGCAGGTTCCAATCTGGGTCGGTCAACGGGACCCAGAGGTCGTCTTCCGAGCTTTCAGACTTATGCTGGATCCCATCCTCAGGGAACTTCTCTTTAACAGAATGTTTTAACCATCCCCTTGTGGACATCCCTGCTCTTTGGAAAGGCCCTAAAGCGAAAGCATAAGAACCCATTGGGAGCTTAGGGAATTGAAAGGGAAAATGACAGTAGAGCTGGGAAAGAAGATTTGGAAGGGGATCTGGCAGCAGGGCAGAAGGCCAATGCCAAGGGGGCAGTGACTTGGTCCTACAAGGGAGGGAGGAGGGAGGGAGGGAGGGAAGGAAGGAAGGAAGGAAGGAAGGAAGGAAGGAAGGAAGGAAGGAAGGAAGGAAGGAAGAAAGGAAGGAAGGAAGGATGAAAGAAGGGGGCAGTGACTTGGTCCTACAAGGGAGGGAGGGAGGGAGGGAGGGAAGGAAGGAAGGAAGGAAAGAAGGAAAGAAGGATGAAAGAAAGGAAGGAAGGAAAGAAGGAAGGATGAAAGAAGGGGGCAGTGACTTGGTCTTACAAGGGAGGGAGGGAGGGAGGAAAGGAAGGAAGGAAGGAAGGAAGGAAGGAAGGAAAGAAGGATGAAAGAAAGAAAGGAAGGAAGGAAGGAAGGAAGGAAGGAAGGAAGGAAGGAAGGATGAAAGAAGGGGGCAATAACTTGTTCCTACAAGGGAGGGAGGGAGGGAGGGAGGAAGGAAGGAAGGAAAGGAAGGAAGGAAGGAAGGAAGGATGAAAGGAAGGAAGGAAGGAAGGAAGGAAGGAAGGAAGGAAGGAAGGAAGGAAGGAAGAAAGACTAGGCTTCACTTCCAGCCACTTCCAAGTTATGCTCCTCAACCGAAAAATATTTCTCATTCCTAGTCTCCCATCAGGTCAATGATAAGTTGAGCACTCTTCTTCCTTGCTATCAAAACGTGGAACAGGAGTGAGCAACAAATAGACAAACAATGATGGAAGTATACTGTCTCATGCACTCTTTCAAGCTCAAAGACATGCATTCCTTGCTCCTCCTCCAGGTGAGAACAGTTAGCCTAGTGACACATACCTGGATGTTGTAGCCTGGGTTTGCAAAGAGAGTTCCTTGTTACATTTCTAGGTGTGGGCCCTGCTCCATTTACAAACAAGTAAGCCTCAACTGTCAATCCATCCTCTAACTAAACTTAAAACTGACAAGCGGAGGGAGGACAGCATTATATTAGCTTCTGTTTTTATCGTGTCAGCTTCTCCTCCCTTTATTAATACTGGGTACATTTGTATGCATGTGCTCCTGCCAAGTGTTCCCATTCTGCTGCATGTCTTCGTTTGATTTTGAACTTTGCCTTCAGACATCTGTTCGTGTGCTAATGAAGCAGCGTTGCTGTTATATTATTAATAGCATTATTATCATCATCATTTGAAATCATCATCATCATCATCATCATCCATGCTTTCAGTTCAATAGCATAAACTAACTCCAGGAGACAGATAGAAAGATAGAAAGACAGACAGACAGATAGGATAGGCAGATGATGATGATGATGAAGATAGATAGATAGATAGATAGATAGATAGATAGATAGATAGATAGATAGATAGATAGATAGATAGATAGATAGATAGATAGATAGATAGATAGATAGATGTGGATAGCTGGATGGATGGATGGATGGATGGATGGATGGATGGATGGATGGATGGATGGATGGATGGATGATTAGAGTTGGATGTTTAGATTCAACATTTGCTCTACAATCTACAGTGCTATTTTTTTAAGTTCTTTTTTTCTGGGATGATCTGAACAATCCAAACTTCAATTTTTTTTCAATAACATCCAAGACAGAGCTGGGCATATTGTGACCACATCCAGTCCTTTGACTGTCCCTGTTCAATCCAGCCCATGTGGATTGCTTTTATTTTTAGTGTAATTGCTATTTTTTTTTTCAATTTAAGTATCTCTGTGTGTCCCTTCACTGCCTTATTGATCAGGCCAAATGACAGCAAGCAAAGATATTTCTCAGTAGAATGATGTAGCAGTTTTAATGAGATGATGGAGTGGAGATCAATTGATTCCTGTCCTTTTAAGATAAGAGATGGGACACACATACGCGCGTGCACACACACATACACACACACCCAAGACTACAAGTACCAATGCACATTCAGGAGTGTAATATAGAACATAGAATAGAATAATAGAGTTGGAATATCTAGCTAATACATTTAGTTAGATATTTAAGATATTTAGCTAGATATTTAATATCTAGCTAGTACATTTAAGAAACATATCCCTTCTCCATATTAATCTAAAATACTTTCAGAGATGGAGATGTGTCATAGTCAGAATCTATTGCATAAAATTCTGGACAGCAAGTTTCAGTTTAATTGTATTTCCTATGGTTGGAAGACTATAAAAGTAGACATAATTTGATTTCTTTGTATCACATGTTTTTCAGACTGCACATCCAGCAGCTTTACATTAAGGATGTTGGCACTTTATTTACGAGAAAGTAACTGCCTGGTTGCATTTTTAGAGAGGGTAGCATCCTAAATGTTTGCCATTCTGGGAAATAATATTTTTAATGAGGCTGGGAAATGTTTTGATTAAAAGCATGGCTATATTCTTTTCTTATCTGTGTCCCCATGTTACCTATCTGGGTTTTAGCTTACCTAGGCTTTTGATAGACAGCACCCAGCCAACAATGGATAATTCTCCAAGCAACTAAGCAAGACCAGACATGGTTAATACTTGCATTTGGACCACCAGGATCCCAAGGATATAAGCTAGGCTGGGAAGTTGAACACTGCTCCAGAAGAAAGCTTTTTTCTACTTGGTTGCTAAGAAAATCTCTTAGAGATGTCCATGAAGTTATAGTGTTGAACATGACTCAAGAATGTTGTTTTTCTCTCTCTCTCTCTTTAGTGTCTTAAAAAATCCATCCAAAAATCTCTCCCCATCTGTTAACCCAGACTATGATTATCCCCCAAAGTATATGGTGAAGATCACCATCTTAGGTGACTTTATCAATTAGATGAATTCATGGAAGAAAACTCTATTGATGGGTATCAATTCCAAGCATTAATTAAGAACATAAGAAGAGCCATGCTGAATCAGGCCAAAGCCCATCGAGTCCAGCATTCTGTGTCACACAGTGGCCCACCAATTGTACATGGGGATCTTGAGCAGAAAGAGAAGGCAAAACCCTCCCTTTCCCTTGATCCCCAACAAATGGTACTCAAGGGAATCCTGCCTGCCTCAACCAACATAGAGGTGGCACATGGACATCCGTTTTAATAACCACCGATACACTTGGCATCCATGAATCTATCTAACCCTGCCTTGAAGCTGTCAAGGCTGACAGCTGTCACGACCCCTTCTGGGGTTGTGTTTGTTTGAACAAGGAGATCATTTTCCTATCCTATTTTTTTTATATATAAAAAATTTTTTATTAAAACAATCAACATTAAACATAAGATCATATTAAGAAGCAATCATCATAGAACCTGAAATACAACACTAAGTATTAGTCTTTGTAAACGTCTGATTTGGTAAACATTCCTCACTCCTCACGTCAAGCCTCAACTTTACGCCTGTTACATTTTATTTGATTGGTGTTTCTCTTATATATAGTCTATCCACTGTTTCCAGTCTATCCCATATTGTTCATTCGAGCGATCCTTCAAATACGCCAAAATTTTCGCCATTTCTGCCAAGTATATTACTTTCAGAGTCCAAACTTCAATAGGTGGTATTTCTGGCTTCTTCATAAGCTTCACAATGGCAGCTGTCAGGAGTGAAGAATTGGGAACCCCACATTAAGTTCCGGTTAAGAGGATTTATTGCTCATGCCTATACACAAGAATCTAGTCAACTAATGATCAGCACTAAATTGATGCTAGATAAGAGTCAATGGAATTCAAGAGCAGTTGGATTTAGACCTTTTGTGGGAACCTAAGGACTTCAGGCTGATTCCTCTCTTGACTCCAACGCAGGTCTGCCTACTTTTCTCCTACAGCAACAATGAACCTCATTCCATTATGGAATTTTGTACTGGAGGAGTTTTTTGTCTAATGCAATAGAGTTCCTCTTAGATTCTTAAATAAAACCATTTACCAGGCAAAGTCCAGAATCTGGAAATTAATTTAAGTACTATGAGATTTTTCCATCCCACGTGATTATTATGAATTTAAGCCAAAGAGCATTCTGCTAATAATGGAGGTAGTCCCAGTCACATGACCTTGGAGTAATGTTGTTGTGGAAGTATTTCAAGATACTAATATGTAGATTCTTACTGAAAGATGGATACTTCGTTTTTGACATCTACTCTAGATAATGGGCTGCTTTATTAATTAACCAAAGCTGGTACAAGTCATGAAGGATGAAACTGAAGCCAAGAAACTGCCTTAATTTTTTTTTTAAAAAAGTGTGATACTCTGTTTCCTAGCAACTAACATTGCTCAGTTTTCCGAGGATCACACGAAATTTGGTGTCTATCCCATCCCTACAAATCCTTCTCAGAAGATTCTGAACGAGGATGACTTGACCAGTTCTTGGACTGTACATGAGAAATAGCTTCAAGAACATAAAACAGCTGGCGAGCTCAAAGACCATCTGTTGGGCAATGCTCTGCTATTTCTTTTTTAAAAAATACACACCAAGGAGCGCCTATAGCTTTTATAAATTAAACAGAGTGACAAGTTATAGGAAATAGCTCACTTTGTTTTTGCTGGAAAGGCAACATGCCTCTGTTAAAGTGAGGGATTCCCTCTGTATATGTTACAAGTCAGTATTGTCCAACTTAATGTCTTCCAGATATTTTTAATAATAGTATTTTATGTATGCTTTCAATCAGCACAATTCTTTCAATATATCTGTCAAGGTTCCGACTGACGAATCCAACAAAGTAAGCACAGCTGAGAAATTCCAGTCTCTAATGCAAAACTTTATTGAGCACACCATATCGGCATAGATGAGTAGAAAACCAGCTCTGGCAAAATTGGTGCCAGTTCAGTAAATTAAAAGCATAGACCCCCCCCCTTCCCTCCTGACAGTGCAGGTCAGTTAAGTTATGAGAAAATCTTCAGTTCCCAGCCAACGGTTCTCTGTTGACCTTGGTTCCCATGCTGGACTGCTTACACCATGAGGAACATTCCATTCATCTCCCACCTGGGTCTGTAGGCAAGCTAAGAAACAGCAATGGCTGAAGCAGAATAAAGTTTCTTTGAAGCTTGACAATATCATATTTTATAAATCGTGGTATTTATTTATATTCTGCCTTTATTATTTTTATAAATAACTCAATGGGGAACATACCTAATATTAGGCTCTTTCCTCCTCCTATTTTCCCCATCACAGCAACCCTGTGAGGTGAGTTGGGCGGAGACAGAGTGACTGGCCCAAGGATACCCAGGGTAGCTTTCATGCCTATGGTGAGACTAGAACTCCCAGTCTCCTGGTTTCTAAGCCATTACCTTAATCCCTAGACCAGGGATAGGCAACTCTGGCTCTTTTATGACTCATGGACTTCAACTCCCAGAATTCCTGAGCCAGCCATGCTGAGGGGAAAGGGAGAGTTTCCAAGCTGAGCCAGGCTAGCTCAGGAATTCTGGGAGTTGAAGTCCACGAGTCATAAAAGAGCCAAGGTTGCCTACCCCTGCTCTGGACCAAGCCGGCTCTATATAACCTTAGTATGCCCAACTACAACATGGCATTGATAAGCTCTATAATCTTGGAATAGGTAGCATCCTGATCAATTTAATCAGCCAAGAAGGAGTTGAATAAATACAAGGCAACCCTCATCACTCAAAGATCAACAAGCTAAAAAGTAACTGGACAATCAGTTACGAAGGATATGTCCTAACACACTGATATCTGAATTCATCTTATTGACCATTGCCTACATTCCCTTGGAGCAGGGGTAGGCAACCTTGGCTCTTTTATGACTCGTGGACTTCAATTCCCAGAATTCCTGAGCTAGCCATGCTGAGGGGAGATTTCCAAGCTGAGCCATGCTGGCTCAGGAATTCTGGGAGTTGAAGTCCACGAGTCATAAAAGAGCCAAGGTTGCCTACCCCTGCCTTGGAGACTTCAAGGACCTTCTCTCCCTTTATTCCTTAGGAATTAGGTGGGGCTGAGAGAACGAGTGAAGTCAGCCAAGGTGTGGTTTGATCAAGTGAGGATGATGTGGATGTGGGTCTCATCTCCATTGCCTGCTTGGCAAATCAGGTCTGTAGTGCTAAATCACTTGGAAAGCGCCAGGTTGCAGAAAGGTATTCTAGTATTATTTATTTATTTATTTATTTATTTGTTGGATTTATATGCCGCCCCTCTCCAAAGACTCGGAGCGGCTTACAACATATATATAAAACAACAGATCATAATCTGAATCCAAACAAAATATTTAAAAAGTGGGAACCCCACACACATTCATCATTCACACAACAGTCCACAATCATCCCCAGGCCTGTCGGCAAAGATAGGTTTTAAGGTTCTTTCAGAAGGCCAGGAGAGTGGGAGAAACGCTACTTCAGGAGGCAGTTGGTTCCAGAGGGTGGGCGCCACAACAGAGAAGGCCCTCCCCCTAGGGCCTGCCAGATGACATTGTTTCGCTGACGGGACCTGGAGGAGGCCGACCCTGTGTGCTCTCACCGGTCGTAGGGAAGTATGTGGCAGAAGACGGTCCCATACATCCCCCCCCCAAAACCCTATTTCACAAAGGGCATAATCACAATGTTGTTTCAGGATGTTGTGGAGATCTTCTCCACAAATGGCAAACATCTACGGAACGTTAGCTAATGATGATACAGGCCCAAACATGCCCAGAACTCTTGTCTGTCATCTCATCCCCCGTTGCATGTGAATAAATCCCCATGGAACAAAGTGAGTTCAAAATAGCTATGCACAAAGAGTGCTGGAAATAACTTTGAAAGCTAATTGAAAAAAGGAAATACCCACCCATCTTCAAAGTGGTACCTGTGGTCAAGAGATGAAACTGTTTCCAGGATGGAAGAAAAACCTCCGGCCAGGCCAGGCCAGCATCTTGTAAGAGTGGTTAGTTGGCTTCTCTAAAAACCTTCACACAACTGTTGATGGCCTAAATGGCATTTTGCTCAGTTTGAATGTCAATCATGGAGAAATTCTGCAGCTCCTTGTACTTTCGGTATTAATAGCAGATGTTCAGCATCTTCTCGATCCAAACTGTAAACCACAGGGATCAAATTCCCCCTCCAAGCACAGTCTTTGCTCTTGGATATTTTAAGGGAGAATTCAAAAGTCCTACAGTTCAGATGATTTCTCTTGCTATTGAGCCAGTGACCTGTTTTCATGATGGACGTTATCACCCACAAATCGCATCCCACTGACGCCCACCGAAGATTTTTAAGAACATCAAATATTTTGATGAAGGGGAGGAGGAGGAGGAAAAATAAGCAGCCAAAGTAGTGCACCGTACTAGCTGCCATTTCAATTTGAGAAGCAAATTGGGTGAATGTGGGGTACTAGATAAACCTTGGAAACCCAAATGGAAAAAATGCAGATTTGGGGGCTTCAGTATTAAGGCCTTAGTTTCCAGGAAAAAGGCAGCACTCAGTGTAATAAAGCAATGACACTGTCTTGACCATAAACAGAAATCCAGCTGGTCAAAAATAATTCAGTTCTGTCTTATTCTTGTGCCTACTCTGCAGATAATGACTTCTATAGAAACCATTTGTTTATTTAAGCACTGCTAAATAAATAAGCCTCCACTTACTTTTGTTTCGTGATGTTGATATAAAACCTTCCTTGAAAATCTGATCTGCCGCTCTTTAGATAAAAGCATACAAAAGGAGCTTGCTTTTTAAATCAAAATTCTCTTGGATCGTGGAGTTATTTTGATTCTGTGGTCTCTGTCTCCCTGTGTGTGTGTGTCTCTCTCTCTCACACTCTCTATTTTTATTTCTATTTGTATGTTACAATAATGAAAAGAGTTTAGGTAGGTACACATGTCTAGCTTTCTGTACAATCCCAAACAATACAGCATTTTAAAGCAATGTTGACTGACTTTCTCAGTTTTAAGAGCCCCAATGGAGCTTATTATAGACCAAAATGTGAATTTATGCCTTGGGAAATGGGAAATGCTGGTAAAATTTACTTGACTCACCTCTCAATTTCCAAAGACTGAAGGAAGACGTTTTATTTATTTGTTTGTTTGTTTGTTTATTTATTTTCAGATAGTTATTGGTTATTCTTGTGAACTTTATTATTATTATTCTTGTGAACTTCCCAAAACATTTGCAAATGTTTGTTTATTTGTTGAAGCTCTTTCTTCAATCCTTGTCATTGTTCTCTGAACCTGCTCTGGATCATTTCCAATTGCCGTTAGTTTTTCCTCCATTGTAACTGTGGAATATTTTGTTCCTTCTTGATTTCCTGAGCTGACTGTACAGTTCATGATTTCCTGAACTGACTGTGCAGCTGTACTAGCTGTGGTACTGGATGGCAGTACACCTTTAAAAAAAAAAAGGAATGGGGCTTTGATTGTATGACTGTGGCCACCATCTTGACTTTTTTGACCTTCCTGATATGGTATGGCCTTCACAAGCAGCCTTGGAGTGCATGGGGTCAAACTGCCCCACGGATGCCACTACGGCCCCATTTGGAAAACAACAATCTTTGATTTCTCTGTAGGTGGGACCAAAATGATTCTTTCTGTCCTCTTTCAGCATTAGATTCAAAGGCCAGTGAGGTTTATAAGAAGTGGCGCAGTGGTTAGAATGCAGTACTGCAGGCTACTTCTGCTGACTGCCAACTGCCAACTGCCAGCAGTTCGACAGTTCTATTCTCACCTGCTCAAGGTTGACTCAGCCTTCCATCCTTCCGAGGTTGATAAAATGAAGACCCAGATTGTTGGGGGCAATAAGTGCTATTGCTATTGTTATAAATATGAGCCACGGTGGCACAGTGGTTAATATTGCAGGCTGATTCTGCTCACTGTCAGGTGTTTGATCCTGACCGGCTCAAGGTTGACTCAGCCTTCCATCCTTCTGAGGTTGGTAAAATGAGGACCCAGATTGTTGGGGGCAAGAGGCTGACACTACAAAACCGCTTAGAGAGAGCTGAAAAGCACTGTCAAGTGGTATATAAATCTAAGCATTATTGCTATTTTCCTTCCTTCCTTCCTTCCTTCCTTCCTTCCTTCCTTCCTTCCTTCCTTCCTCCACAGTGGTTAGAATGCAGCATTGCAGGCTGACTCTGCTCACTGCCAGGAGTTTGATCCTGACGGGCTTCCTTTCATCCTTTCAGACGACCTGCTAAACCAAGGCTGTGATTTGGCTCAGCCTTTGTGTGTGGGAATCCAACCACCGGAGACTGCGAGCCAAGCTGTGTGGATCAGCGCATTGTCTGCACACAAACCTCTGCAGCTTGCTCTGTCCTACCTCGTGGAGAAAACCCAAGTCTCGCTTCTGTTAATCAAATCGAACCCAAATCTTTCATTAGGGTCCAGAGAGCAGCCGGCACAGAGCCTTTGCGCTGGCGGAGCATCCATCCGCAGAGGGGGACCCGGTATTGGGTGGTTGTGGGCGGGGAGGGGAGGGGAAGGGGGAACGAAGAAAGCCTAAATCTACGAGAGAGGGTTGCAAAGCAATGGGGCAGATCCCTACCCTGGGGGAAAAAAGGAGGGGGGCTGCTGAAACTCAGTCAGGGCAACGTACTAACTCCAAGCTCGCCAGGGGAGGTGGAAGGGGAGGCAGCGAGCGAGGGAGGGAGGGAAGGGCAGCTCCAGAAACATGCCCTCCCTTCTCAGACACCCCTCCCCCTTTGTGTGCCCCCCCCCCCGCAACCAGCACCGCCCACCTGCCTCTTGGCTCCGCCCGAGCCGGCAACCGGCGCTTTTTTGGGTGGAGGGGAGCAGGCAGGACCGGGCGCTGCTGCTGCTGCTGCCTGCGCTGGAAGCGACCCTGTGCCGGGGCTGGATCGTCTCTCCGCGCGCTCTCGGGACTCCGCGGTCCTGCAAGCGGCCGGGCGGCGCGGAGGGCTTGGAGCTCCTGCCAAGGTGGGCTGCGCTGCCAGCCCCAGTCGGTGCCCTGCGGCCGGCGGCTCCCCTTCACGCCATGGACTCGGATTCCGGGGAGCTGAGCGACGGGGACCTGGTCTCCGCCGCAGGTAAGGCAGCCGCGCTTGTCTCCCTCTGGGGTGGAAGGGGGGCCACGAGGAGGGAACAGACGCGGGGGAAAATCGGGCTGGCTCGGGAGCCCCTCTCTTGGCTTCGCGCCGCCCCCTAGCTTCAGATCCCGGTGCGCGAGTGGGCTGTAGTCCAGAAGGGGGGAAAAACTTTGCCCATGCTCAGAGACTCCTTGGGGGCCGGCCCTGCCTGAGCGCGCCTACGGTACCTAGGGAGATTTGTGCTGCAGGGAAACAGGCAGGGTGCGAGTCGGGTTTTTTTTTTTTCTCCGCCGCCTGTAGCGCTGCTTCCTCGGAAGAAAAGACTTCTGGCAGGGTCGCCGAGTTCTCACGCTTTGCTAAACCAGGGTTTCTTGAGTCGCCCGCCGTTGGCTGCCTTCCCAGCTCTGCCAGGCTGAACTGCAATTGTGGGTATGGCACACTGCGGCGACCTCGGTGTGCGTGTTTTGATGCGGAGGGATGTGGTTTGCGAGTACTGTAATCAGTGGCTCTCTGAGAGAGGGGATGCACTCTGGCTATGCTCAGAAGACCACTGCTGGAGCGGATTTAAAAAGTGCTGGGGTGGTGGGGGTGGTGGAAGGGCGCTTGGCTGGAATTGGTGACCGAGAGGTTTCCAGAATGATCACCTCTGATAAAGAGTCGATCGGGAAGTTCGTCGTGCATAAAACTTTTTAAATGAATTATTAGATTGTCACCTGTTGGGTTTCAGCAGTGATAAATGGGTCGCTTGGCGGAGCATTCACATCTGTAATTTGTAACGGCTGGAATCCAGGGACCCAAATGCAAATGTTCACTCTGCTGTAAAACTGAAGGATGGATCCTGCAGTTGTGTGCAACTCACAAGTGTTGTGATCCTAGTAAAAAGTACTGTACACATTGCGCTATGTGGAAGATTGGCAGGTTATTATTTTTTTTAAAAAAAAAAACACCATATGTTTTGTTGCCGCTTTCAGTTGAACCCTATTAATATAGGACACTTGTACACCGCCTGTGCTATTGTGGCTTGTTTTTTTAAAATGGAGGGGGCAGTCTGGAAGCCTCTCTTTGAGTGGGTTCGTATCTTGCACTAAGCCACGCCTTGTTTAATCATTGTTTATCAAAAGACCACAATTAGGTTCCTAGCCACCATGAGGAATCCATTACGGCTAACTTCACACAGCATGGGAAGCCATGATATGGTTTGGTTCTTGGCATGTTGTGTGATTTCAGCCCTTCTTATGTAGAGAGTGAATCTGTATGACCAGATGTCAGCTGAATCTCTAGTCTGGGAAGGGCTTATCGGCCTCTTTGAACATCGGCGTCTTCTGAGGAGGATTGACTTCAGATTAAGAGAAAATGAGTCAAGCCAAAAGCCAGGGAAATGAAAAGTCATGATTGTATGGTATGGTAGCTGAAGGATGTTTGCATGCTCATCACAAGATCTGTGCACATCATACAGATCAGAGCAATAACAATAACAATAGAATTGGAAGGGACCTTTGAGGTCATCTAGTCTAACCCCCTGCTCAGGCAGGAAACCCTATACCATTTCAGACAAATGGCTGTCCAGTCTCTTCTTAAAAACTTCCACGGTTGGAGCATTCACCACTTCTGGAGGCAGGTTGTTCCACTGGTTGTTCTAATTGTCAGGAAGTTTCTCCTCAGTTCCAGGTTGCTTCTCTCCTTGATTAGTTTCCATCTGTTGCTTCTTGTCCTGCCTTCAGGTGCTTTGGAGAATAGCTTGACTCCCTCTTCTTTGGGGCAGCCCCTGAGATATTGGAGCGCTGCTATCATGTCCCCCCTCATCCTTCTCTTCATTAAACTAGACATACCCAATTCCAGCAGCCTTTCCTTATATGCTTTAGCCTCCAGTCCCTTAATCATCTTTGTTGCTCTTCTCTGTACTCTTTCTAGAGTCTCAGCATCTTTTTTAAATCATGGTGATCAAAACTGGATGCAGTATTCCAAGTGTGGCCTTACCCAGGCCTTACCAAAGCTGTGTTTATCAAGCTTGCAACTTTAAGATGTGTGGACTTCAGCTGCCAGAGTTCCTCATCCAACACGGGTTACATCATTGCCATGTTTGTTTCCAGGATGGCTAGATCCTGGAAGATCTAGCCCTCCTGGAAATGAACATGGCATGATGTAACCCATATTGACAGATTGAAGGCGGCCTTCAATTGATCCCAATCCAGAACCAAACCGTTTAAGCTGTGGCTTGTTTTAGCCATAGTTGATCAACCCATGTTATTAAGCCATTTGGGGATCTGTGTATTCCACCTTTTAAGGCAGATAGCTCATGGCAACCTAACTTGGCTTACCAGTGCTACACCAATATCCCCAGTCTCTTTACTTTGTCAATATAAGTTTGCCTCGAGATGTGCCTAGTCCACAAGATTTGCATGATTCTCTCTCTTCTCACAACCCTGTGTTTGAAAAAAAAAATACAATTCCTTTGTTTTTATTCTCCCGGTGGAAGAAAACTTTCCCTGATGCAAATTTTTCCAGCATGGTGATATTTGGGGTTGAAATGCACCTTGGGCCTGGTTTTTGAAGCTTCTGAAAAGCCAGCCTGGATTCTCTGCTTTTGGCATTTGGGCGTTGGGTCAAAGCTACATAAACCAGCTGTTTTCCCCTGGATGGAAGCCAGATAAGATTTTCAAATGAGACCGGATGGACAAGTCTGCTCTTGGTAAGGAGATTCCTGTAAAAGGATTAAATGAGTCACGCTTATCCCATCCAGCAACAAAAGATGGGTGTGTATGGATCAGTGTGTAGGATTTAAGAATGTATCCTTGTAGAGCTACAGTTATAGCTCTACTTGGAGATATCTTAACTTACAGCTGATCTCAACTGAAGTGGAAACTGGGTATTAACAGAATAACAGAGCTGGAAGGGACCTTGGAGGTCATCTAGTCCAACCCCCTGCTCAAGCAGAAAACCCTATACCATTCCAGACAAGTGATTGTCCAAACTCTTCTTAAAAACTTCCAGTGATGGAGGACCCACAGCTTCTGGAGGCAAGTCATTCCACTGATTAATTGTCCTCCCTGTCAGGAAATTTCTCCTTAGTTCTAGGCTGCTTCTCTCCTTGATTAGTTTCCATCCGTCACTTTGTGTCCTGTCCAATGGCTTGGGGCTTGCAAATCCTCATCAAATCCTGACATTAATCCCAAGAGTTTTCATGAAGGTGGTTCTACTGTTTGCCTTCCTCTAGGAGAGAAACATAAATATAAAATAAATAATTGCCTGTCTCTTTTCCCTGCCACTATCATTTCACAGCAACAGTATTCCTGGCAACTTTTAACATATGTGGACTTAAAACTCTCAGAGTTGAACTGAATCCATTTCAAGTTGGAAAGATGAAGAGTTGGTTCATCCTGTGTCATCAAGCCAAAACTTTTCCTGTATATCCCTCGTTAATATTAGTAGTACTCAACCTTAAGCGAGCAAATCAAAGAGTAATGTTTACAACAAAGAATGAGTCTCTGAGTAAATTGTTTAAAATCTGCTTCTATTTTTGGTTACAGGATTTACATTCACGTTACACTTGAACTCTGGGAAATGTTGTCGTAAGAGGTCAGCATATTTTTACTCTTAACGTTACACAATTTTTACCGATTTAATCACTAGGATTTAATACTGGACTTCTCTGGATGGTTGGTGAACGAGGGCAAGCTTTTTTAAATTTAATTTAATTTTTTTTAATTTAATTAAAAAATTTAATTTTTTTAATTTGCCACATTGTGGTAATGAAAAATGGCAGCAGACAATAAAATGGGACTTTCAAAAGTATACAATGGAAAGGAGATTTGTTAAAAAAAAATAAAACTTATTAGCGAGGACCTGAGGAACATTAAAATACCTGATCTTCTCAACATCTACCATACTACAGTCAGGAATATAGTAGATGTTGTAGATACATAGTAGAAAGGACTATTTTTTTTTTGTCAATAGTGCATGGGTTTTACGGGCTATAAGTACAGACTTGGCACTTTCTTGATATATGCTTTCAAAATGTACCCAGAATTCCCTGGACAGAATGGTCATTGCTAAGAATTAGGGGGATGATCAGGGGACTGGAGGCTAAAACATATAAGGAACGGTTGCTGGAATTGGGTCTGTCTAGTTTAATGAAGAGAAGGACGAGGGGGGACATGATAGCAGTGTTCCAATATCTCAGGGGCTGCCCCAAAGAAGAGGGAGTCAAGCTGTTCTCCAAAGCGCCTGAAGGCAGGACAAGAAGCAATGGGTGGAAACTAATCAAGGAGAGAAGCAACTAAGAAGAAATTTCCTGACAGTTAGAACAATTAACCAGTGGAACAACCTGCCTCCAGAAGCGGTGAATGCTCCAACACTGGAGGTTTTAAAGAAGAGACTGGACAGCCATTTGTCTGAAATGGTAAAGGCTTTTCTGCCTGAGCAGGGGGTTGGACTAGATAACCTCCAAGGTCCCTTCAATTTTATTATTATAGTAATTCTGGGAAAAGGCGTTGAAACTGAGGAACAGTGAGCAAGAGTTAGTTTGGGATCTTCATTTATCCAAAGAATTATGATTTTATTTTTTTGTCCAATCTGGAAATGGGCTAAGAAGAGGTGTTAGTAGTTTGTTGCAAATGTCATGGTAAAAAAAAATCATGTTAAGGTGGCATGCTCTCCCCAGATTCAGGCAAAATATTTCACCCTAAGCATTTGTAGTTGTTATTCTCCAACTGTATAAAGTTGGTAAAACAATTAAGGACATGGCGAAACTCTTTGTATATTTCATCAGGGCCATCTTGCTGAGGCTCATAAGATCAAGAAAAAGAAGTTAACTCTGGTGTAACCAACATGCAACCAACTGCTCATGTTCTCTGTTCCCCAGTACAGATACTAGACTTACAGTATAGTCCTTGACTCACAACCATTTTGTTTAGTGACTGTTTGAAGTTACAATGGCACTGAAAACAGTAACTTATGACCAGTTTTTACACTTACGCCCATTGCAGCATCCCCATGATCACATGATAAAATATTTGTGTGCTTGCAGCTGGCATGTATTGTGATCATAAGTCAAGGTCTAGCTGTGTAGGACACTTAGATGGAATTGCTGAGGTCTTTTCCTGATTTTTCCAGTTTCCCTCAAAATGGAATTGTTGTTAGTTGCGAAGTCGTGTCCAACCCATCGCGGCCCCATGGACAACGTTCCTCCAGGCCTTCCTGCCCTCTACATCTTCTGGAGTCCATTTAAGCTCATGCCTCCTGCTTCAGTGACTCCATCCAGCCACCTCATTCTCTGTCGGCCCCTTCTTCTATTGCCCTCAATCTTTCCCAGCATTAGGCTCTTCTCCAGTGAGTCCTTCCTTCTTGTTAGGTGGCCAAAGTACTTGAGTTTCAACTTCAGAATCTGGCCTTCTAAAGAGCAGTCAGGGTTGATCTCCTCTAGGACTGACCGGTTTGATCACCTTGCGGTCCAGGGGACTCGCAGGAGTCTTCTCTAGGACCATAGTTCAAAGGCCTCAATTCTTTGGTGCTCAGCCTTTCTTATGGTCCAAAATGGAATAGTGAGGATCAATTTCTTGGTATCAAGTCATGGTTGATTCTTAGCAACTACATAGATAAATTTTCTCCATGAAGATCTGACCTGGTCCTTCAACTTTTCCAGTGAGGCAGCTCATCTCCACGGTCCATCCATCTTGTTGCTGGTCATCCTGTTCTTCTTTTTCCTTCCCCCTAGACTAGAGCCTTCTCCAGAGAGAAGCTTTGCATAATGTGTCTGAAGGCGTGTAATTTGAGTCTAGTCCTTTGTGCCTTGAAAGAGGATGTTGGGTTGATTCATTCAATGATCTACTGGTTTGTTTTCTTGGCTGTCCATGGTATTCTTGGAAGCCTTCTCCAGCATCAAAGTTCAAAGGCCTAAAAATGGGTTAGTAGCTGAAGGAAATAGCCAAGCAGCAGATGTTCACAGTCGTAGGAGCTGGGGGATGAAATTGCTCTGTGACTGTTAATTAGTATCCAAAGAGACACTTCCTTTCAAGAGGAAAGGTTTAAAATGTGAATGAAGAGGGGGGAAAAAATCAAGGATAGGAAAGAACAGTGGGTGGAAAACTTAAGACTGTACTTTGAGAAGAACATATCTGTTCAATGATGATGGAGAAGAACTAGGAGTGTTGAAATAACAGAATGACAGAGTTGGAAGGGATCTTGGAGGTCTTCTAGTCCACCCCCTGCCCAAGCAGAAACTCTATAGCATTTTAGTCAAATGGTTGTCCAATCTCTTCTTTAAAAACCTCCAGTGTTGGAGCAGCCACAACTTCTGGAGGCAAGCCATTCCACAGATTAATTGTTTTAACTGTCAGGATATTTCTAGTCTGGTTCTCTCCTTGATCAGTTTCCATCCACTGTTTCTTGTCCTACCTTTCAGGTGCTTTGGAGAATAGCTTGACTCCCTCTTCTTTGGGGCAGCCCCTGAGATATTGGAAGACTGCTATCATGTCACCCCTCGTCCTTCTCTTCATTAAACTAGACCTACCCATTAAATACCCCATACCCAATAAGATTGTTATTCTCTTTCCTGTGAAGATATACCAGATACAGATAGTCCTTGACTCATGACTTTAATGGAGCCTACCCATGACAGTTGTAAAACGGGTCACGCACATGACTGACAGGATTTTGCAACCTTTCTTGTGGCGAATGCTGCAGTCCTAAACCAAATCTATTGTTCGTTATGAGCTGCCTTTGCTGGAAACTTTGTAAAACATGGTTACATGACTGCAGGATACTGCAGGCAACTATAAATGAATTATTGTATCAACCCAGCCAATCACCTTGCTGACTTAAAAGAATGGGAGAAAAAAGCTTAGAATTGACACACGGGCAGGTGTGTGTATTATGCTTTGAAGTTGGCCAATCTTCTAAATATGTTTATGTCTTTTTTACACACACACATATAGATAAAACTTCGCTAGCTGTGTCAAGTCTATAGAACGTTTATTGCTACCAAGAGCAGGGTTGAGTATATGGAGGGTCACTGGTTCTGGCCTAATGGAGTCTGACCTGTTATCTTTTTAATATATATATATATTAAATATATATAAATCTTAATATTTGGTAAACAGCGTGTTGTCTGGGCTTATATTTGCAAAATAATCACTAACAATCAGTTTCTATATTTCAAAGTCCACATAAAAGCTTTGCTTAATTTTCTCTTCTTCCAATAATATTCTCTTTGCCAACCTTAAATTAATACAATTCTTATTCACTTGATAGGTAACAATTAAATATAAAAAAAATTCTAAAATTTCTACCAATAATAATCACATCAATATCATGCTTCCTTTCTCTCTGATCATCTTGGTTGCCTCGTCATGAATCCTGTTTAGAGCTCTTATTTAAATCTGTTTTTCCTACAATGTTCAAAACATTCTTACGGGTTAAGATTTTCTCAAGGTTAATTCCACTGAAGTATTTAAATCTATTTTTCTGTTCTTTTTACCCATAATTAAACATATGTTTAATCTTTAAATATTCCATTTAATAAGTCTGACCTGTTATGTTTTGTATTATATTGTGTATTATTATGTATTATTAGTTTATGTATTGTTACATTATTTATCATTAGGCTATGTAGTGTTATATTATTGCGCAAATCCAGAAAAAGGATAAATACAGTCATCAGCGTAAGTGTGTTACTTCTTCTTCTTCTTCTTCTTCTTGTGCCATATCCGTTATCGGACGTTGGCGATCATGTTGGCGATCCTGTTTTTATCAGCAGCCGCACAAAAAAGCGCTGCTGAGTTTTGTCCGAACCAGTCCCTTAGATTTTGAAGCCACGATGTTCTTCTTCTGCCTGGACCTCGTTTGCCTTCAATCTTTCCCTGGAGGATTAAATGGAGTATGCCGTATTTTTTTGGCCGTCGCGTCACATGTCCGAAATATTCTAATTTTCGTTTTTTAATTGTTTTGATGATTTCCCTTGGCTTTCCCAGGCGGCTGATCACCTCCTCATTCCTGATCTTGTCAACCCGGCTTCTACATAACAGCCGCCTGTCAATCCACATTTCAAATGCTTCTAGTCTCTTCAGGTGGCCTTCTGTCAGAGACCAACTCTCTGCTCCATAGAGCAGGATAGAAAAAATACAGCATCTGACAAGCCTGATTTTCAGTCTTAGGCTTAGGTGGCGACTGCAGAAGACCTTTTTCATTTTGAAGAATGAAGTGTGTTACACCAGTCGAAATGTCTCCCAGGAAGGATGGAGTTTGCAAGTTCCTAATCGGGCAAAGAGCGAACACAGAGGTTGGCTGCAGCTTATAAAATACAGGACTGAAATCTCAAATGAGGTCTTCCTTTGACTGCATGCATGAGGCCTGCAGACGGGGGGGAGGGGGGGAAGAGTGGAGAGATCCAGAAGCATTATCAGAGTTTCCAAGAAATTGGTTACTCTGAATGTTGCTGAGTGCTGAGCAAGTTGGCGCAGGAGAAAAATTGCATTTAATTAACTTTCGGTTCTATTGCAACCTAGGATGGGGTGGGGTGGTAACGACTTTTTCTTTGATGGAATGCTGCCCCCCCTCTTGGGGGGGGGTAAAACTTCAGACATGTGCCCAGCTGGCAGCTAGCCATCCAAATGGAGTTTGCATTCAGCTGCAGAGTTGTCTAAATAATAATAATAAAAGTTGGAAGGGACCTTGGAGGTCATCGAGTCCAACCCCCTGATCAGGCAGGAAACCTTACACCATTTCGGACAAATGGACGTCCAGTCTCTTCTTAAAAACTTCCAGTGTTGGAGCATTCACAACTTCTGGAGGCAGGTTGTTCCACTGGTTAATTGTTCTCACTGTCAGGAAGTTTCTCCTTAGTTCTAGGTTGCTTCTCTCCTTGATGAGTTTCCATCCGTTGCTTCTTGTCCTGCCTTCAGGTGCCTTGGAGAATAGCTTGACTCCCTCTTCTTTGTGGCAGCCCCTGAGATACTGGAAGACTGCTATCATATCCCGCCCCCCTCGTCCTTCTCTTCGTTAAACTAGACATACCCAATTCCAGCAATTGTTCCTTATATGCTTTAGCCTCCAGTCCCCTAATCATCTTTGTTGCTCTTCTCTGTTCTCATCATCCAGAAATTCCTTTTGCTGCCATCTGAAGCCTCCAAAACTGTTTCTGTGTTTTCTTTACTCTTGATATGAAAAAATAGAGGATCATTAAGTTATACCATGGACATCTTCTCCAGATTAGTGGAGGGAAGATAAATCTTGCCAGGAAGCTCTCTCTCCTGCATTTCAACCTTATTTATGACTATGTGACTATGACTGGGAAGTCAGAGGATAATTTATTTGCCTTGCGCTTGTATCTTTTTGCAATCTAATTTGCAACATCTAGCAATCATTTTCCCATAAACTCTTTTGGTCATACTTTATGATCTGCCTTCCATGAAAGCTTGAAACATCCAAAACAGCATTTCCCTCCAGTAATTGAAAGACGTTTTAATGGGTTGAACTGAAATGGCGTCTCTGTGACTCAGTTTGCATCTTGCAAATCTGAGTAAGGGGGGAAAATGCTTTTTTGCAAGGCCAAAGTTGCATTTAATCTTTATTGGGTGGTAGGTGGGGCAGCTACAACTCAAACCAAGCAGGATGTCAAACCCAGCTGGGCTAGAAACAATTTCCATTTTATTCTCTTGGATTTAAACTCGGATCAAATTAAATGAAATTGGTTATAATGGATATAACTCCTCCGGGTTCAAATGAACTGACCTGCATTCCTTATTTAAGATGGACCAGGTGCAAAATGGCTCAGCAGTTAAAGAGGCTAAGTGTTATGGTTCTGGCTAATGAAATACTTCAAAGAACTTCCAAGCCTTTATTTTCCTAAAAGTCTTTTATTGTTACAAAATGTCGGCACAGGCATAACAGAGGCTTATGCTAAGATCTAAGTTCTCTTCCTCTGAGCAGTTTAATTATCAGCATGTTCCCTCCCTAAATTAGCTGTCATATATCATGTTAACCAATTAGTGTGAAGGTCAAAGGTTTCCTTCCTCTTTCTTTCCCCACGCTTTGCCCCCACCCCCATCTGCTCTGTATTAACCCCAAAAATAGCAGACAGTTCTGCATATTGTCAAAGCAAGAATATACAATATTTGCAGCGTTAACACTGAGCTTGTCAGCTGGCAGCCCAGGTTCGAAACCCAAGCTCTGCGCGATGGAGTGAGTTCACGTTCCTGCCTCAGCTCCTGCCCATCTAGCAGCTTGAAAGCATACAAGTGCAAGTAGATTAATAGGTACCACTTTTGTGGGAAGGCCATGCTTAGCCATATAATCATGGAAATGTCTTCGGAGAACGCTGGCTCCCTCAGTCAAGAAACAGAGAATCGTGCTGTAGAATCGGACACAACATTTTGTTAAACCATGGAAGTACTATAACAATCAGAGAAACCTCTGTCGCCTGGTGTTTTAAACAAATCATGTTTTTTTACATACTAACAAATTCATATAGCCTAAGCTTTTGTGAATCACTTCAACAGATGCATGGGTTATCTGAAGCAAACACATGGACACACTTGTGCAAGAGGGGTAAAGGGAGCTAGAATCAAGATCATGCGAAGTACTAGTACTGCTTTTTAAAACCCTAGTAAGACCACACCTGGAATACTGCAGCCAATTTTGATCACCATATCACAAAAAAGATGTTGAGAGCTTGGAAAAAAAATTCAGAGAAGAGCAACTAAGATGATCAAAGGCCTGGAGGCTAAAACATACAAAGAACAGCTGCGGGACTTGGGTTTGGATAGTCTAAAGAAAAGAAGAAATAGGGGAGACATGATAGCCGTCTTCCAGTATCTGAAGGGCTGCCACAAGGCAGAGGGGGTCACATTATTCACCAGAGCACCAGAGGGAAGGATGAGAAACAATGTTTGGAAGCTGATCAAAGAGAGAAACAACCTGGAATTTAGGAGAAACTTCCTGACAGTGAGGACAATCAACCAGTGGAACAGCCTGCCTCCAGAAATTGTGGGCGCTCCATCATTGGAGATTTTTAAGGCTGAGATGGTATAGGTTCTCCTGCTTGAGCAGGGGGCTGGACTAGAAGATCTCCAAGGTCCCTTCCAGCTTCTATTCTATTCTATTCTATTCTAAATTGCACCTAGGGAGTAGTGATAAGAGTAGTAGTGAGCTGTGAGTACAAACAAGATGAAGCAACACCTTCAGCTAATAGAGAAGTGAAACCTAATTCTTTTTTTTTTTTGTGAAACCTAATTCTTGATGCTTTGTGACTAATCTTGATAAATAAACATTATTTCCAGCATTACAGGCAGAACATCTGCATTTTCTCCCTCTGTGGCCACATTTCCAAAGACCTTTTTCTAGTAGTCCTGGTATCTGTCTCCACCAAGCCAGCTTGCTATCGTGACGGCCGGTGAAGTGGCATTTTCGTGTTCAGTTGAGGAAGGTGTAATTTTGAATGGTTCTGGGTGATTGCTGCATGTTTCATAATGGAGATCAGAAGAAATCTCGGTTGCTGTGGAAAGCAGTTTGTTCTCTTTTTTTTCTTTCCTTTTTTCTTTCTTCTGCCTCTTTTGTGTGCCGAAGACCTATGAGTCAGCCAAGTGGTAAGAGAGAGAGCCGAGAATGGAGGCCTTTAAGAAAAGGATTTTGCATTTTGCAGTGGATCAAACAATCTGGTAAACTATGTGGGCAGCATAGGAGCTGTGTAACCCTCCGCAGAGATTCCTGGGCCTTTTTGGACCTGAAAAGATTAAGAGTTTGCTGAGGGTTGTCATCTCCAGTTGAAAAACTCACAAGCACCTCAAGGACTTGCCCGCTTTGCAGGCTAGAGTTGGTGTTAAATTGAAAATTCTGTAACAGGAACCAACTGCACCACTGTGCATTTAATGACTGTTGGCACCAAAGCCTCGACTCTCCAGATGTTAGGTAACTACAGCTAAATTTGAACCAGATGTTCTTGGGGGTGGGTATAATAACAGCCAGATTTGGCCCATTACAGCCAACTGTACATTGGATGGGCGAGTTCTTTACGAACATTGAAAATGAGTGCTGAGAGAGTGCACTAAATTGTGTTAATCTCAGTTGTTGTCTACTGCCAACTGTCACCAAGACAACTATAGAACAGTTGTTTTCATGACTTGCAAGTGCTGTCACATAGCAAGGGGAATGCAAAAAACTCGTACTAAAGGAATTCCTGTTTCCCTTTTGAACAATGCAACCGAAGAGGAATGAGTAATGGGTTTGCATCCGTTCGTTTGCCTCTGATTCAGACTGTTTTCGTTTTTTCTTTTCTTTTTTTGGTTTGGCAGTTTTAGTTTTTTGGACGGGGGGGGGAGAAGCCATCTTTCAAAATTTCAACTTTTTGGAAGGCAGGGTGCGAGGAACCACTGTTTATTATAACGTGAGTGTAAATTCCATAATGAAAATAGAAGCAGATGTTAAACAAAGTACTCGTGATTCATCCTGCATAGTAAATATTAGTATTTGATTGGTGGTCTGAAAGTTGAACCCGACTGATATGAACAAAAGACGTGCAGGAAAAATGAATGTTTTTTGGCATTGGGCAAACTCTACATTACTAACTTGAAAGTCACACAATATTTAAAAGCTCTTGGAGGTTGCCATAGGAGGCAAAAATGAGATACACATCGATTTACACTCGCCTGGTTCATAAGCCTTTACAGTACAATTGTTAAAGGGAGGAAAGAAAACAAAACAAAGGGCAATCTGGATCATCATATGGAAATCACTGTGATCCTACTAGGATCCCACCAATAAAGCCTCTCTCTTCTCAAACTCGGCTTGTGATTCTATCAAAATTAAGGGGGAACCCATATTTCTGCAAGACCAGGCGAGTTTCTAGGATTTTCATAATGCCAAAAGAATCTTTGCCAAGAATATTCATTCTTTCTTTCTTTCTTTTTCTTTTTCTTTCTTTCTTTCTTTCTTTCTTTCTTTCTTTCTTTCTTTCTTTCTTTCTTTCTTTTTCTTTCTTTCTATTCCTTTCTTTCTTCCTTCCCTTCCTTCTCTCCTTCTCTTTCTCCTTTCCTTCTCCCATATCTGTTATGGAACATTGGCGATCCTGTTGGTGATCCTGTTTTTATCAGCAGCCACATGAAAAAGTGCTGCTGGGTTTTGTCCAAACCAGTCCCTTAGATTTTGAAGCCATGATGTTCTTCTTCTGCCTGGACCTCGTTTGCCTTCAACCTTTCCCTGGAGGATTAAATGGAGTATGCTGTATTTTTCTGGGTGTCGCGTCACATGTCCGAAATATTCTAATTTTCGTTTTTTAATTGTTTTGATGGTTTCCCTTGGCTTTCCCAGGCTGTCCCAAGAATATGATAGATGAGTATAATTCCCAGAGGTGTGACCATTATCGGATAAGCCTTGAGGTCACTCAGTGAAGTTGAAGAGGTGCCATAGTCTACAACCCATTAATCGCAGCTCTTTGACTTAGTATATTGTGTGAATCAAACCCAAAGTATGACCTTCGCCAGCACAGAATTTGAGAACCCATAAGCACTGATCAACAATACAAAGTTTTGCACACATACCTTGCAATGTTATGGGACAGTGTTTTACAATCTCAGCAACTTTTAAGTGGTGTGGACTTTCAGTTCCCAAAATATGTCTTGATTCACTCAGTCACTGTGCTGGAAAGCTGGGCCTGTTAGATTTCTGCCTGTTAAGCAGCTCTTACAGACAGTGCCAGCTATGAAGTAGCTACGTGGCAAGTTGGCAAGCTGTTGCCAAGAACATCCAAGCTTTATTGTAACAAGGAAACAATCTTTTATTATTATTAATAATAATAATAATAATAATAATAATAATAATAACGGTCCTTCTTAGCAGGCCAGGAAAAAGTTTAGAGCTTGTTTGTATTCTTTCCAGGAGGACCTTCCAATTTTTATATGACAAAGAATTGGATTGCTTCTGATGTTACTCGGGAGCCGGGGGAGATGATAGTTAAAAGCACCCAGATATATATACGATGGGTTTAATTCAAGAAAAATATTGGGTCAGAGCTATCCTTTACGCAGCAAGCATAGAGTAGACGCTGCCCTGATTGCAACTGATGTTGTCTGCTTGCCAAATTTTATGAATGGAAGGACAGGCATGAATGAGCCCCGGAAAAGCTAACTCTGGCTTTAGTTGGCAGCTTTTTTGTGCAATACTTTCACAGCAAATTCCCCCCCCCTCCTTTCCCCCCCACTCGTTGGCTTCCCCTACTAACTGCCAATCTGGAAACCTTGGCTGAAAAGTAGGAAAGCTTAATCGACATTTGTTTCTTCCCTCTGCCTGGAGAAAACAAACCGAATCAGAAACCGTTTGTGAAAGAAGGGCCCTTGGCAAATAAATAAATACCCAGAACTGGAGAACAGTGACGCGCTAAACCACAATAGCTTGCTTTCATCAAACCAGAAGAGGCCCCTCTGGAAAATGGGTAAAACTCAAAACTCCAGAGCAGCAGAATGGAAGAATACAGGTAGTCTTCAACGTACGACCACAGTTGTGCCCCAAAATTTAGGTTGTTAAGTGAGACATTTGTTTTGCCCTGTTGCACGACCTTTCTTGCTGCAGTGATTTAAGTGAATCCCTGCAGGAGTTCCGTGAAGTGAATCTGGGTTTTCCCCGTTGACTTTGCTGATCAGGTCGCCAAAGGGGATCACGTGACTCCAGGGGACCCTGCAACCGTTGTAAATATGAATCGGTTGCCCAAGCAGCCGAATTTCGATCACGTGACCACGGGGCTGCTGCCATGGTCGTTAAGTGTGGAAAATGGTCAGAAGTCACTTTTTTCAGTGCCGTTGTAACTTTGGACAGTTCTCTAAACGAACTGTTGCTAGTCAAGGACAGCCTGCAACTCCTGGAACTGAATGAATATCAATTTGTGTTAACTGGTCCTGCTTTCTTTTTGCTCCCCTATCCTTTATATGTATCCTGAGCGTCTGTATAGGGTCGTGGTAGCATATAAATAGCATGGATAAATAAATAGATTAGATTATTAGCCACTTTTATTTTGTGCAATTCCAGGCAGCAGACGCAAAAACAGCCCTGTGAGGTAGATTGAGTGGAGAGGGGGGGCTGGCCAAAAGGGACCCAGCCCGCTTTCATGACTAAGGCAGGATTAGAATTTATAGTCTTCTGGTTGCTAGTCCAGCACCTTAACCCTTATAGCAGCGGTTCTCAACCTTTTCCGGGGCTCGACCCCAGCCCGCATCGCACATGCGTGGCGCGACGGGGCGCATTGCGCATGCGCGGCACGACGGGGTGCATTGCGCATGCGCGGCGCGACGGGGCGCATTGAGCATGCGTGGCGCGATGGGGCGCATCGAGCATGCGCGGCGTGACAGGGCGCATCGCGCATGCACGGCACGATGGGGCGCATCACAAAGGGGGAAAAATGGCCGACCAAAAAAAAATGGCCGACCAAAATAAAAAAAAATGGCGGGCCCGCATCGCAAAGGGGAAAAAAATGGCCGACCAAAAAAAAATGGCCCACCCAAAAAAAATGGCGGGCCTGCATCGCACATGCGCGGCGCGACAGCCCGCATCGCAAAGGGAGAAAAAAATGGCCGACCAAAAAAAAATGGCCGACCAAAAAAAAATGGCGGACTGCGGTGTTTGGCGACCCCCGTGAAATGGTCGTTCGACCCCAAATGGGGCCGCGACCCACAGGTTGAGAACCGCTGCCTTATAGTAAACTGGCTCATAGAACATAGAATCATAGGATTGGAAGGGACCTTGTAGATCTTCTAGTCCAGCCCCCTTGCCCGTGACACGAGATCTATACCATTCCGGATAAATCATTGTCCAAGCTCTTCCTAGCTTTTCATCTTGTCTTTGCAGTTACAGTGCTATGTAATTTTTGCATGTGTGTGTGTGTGTGTTTGTGTGTGTGTGTGTGTATCATGGGGGGGGCAACCACTGGAACTTTGGAACCTGCTTGTAAATAGCCTTTGGAGGGTCTGGCGTAACTTCAAACTGTCTCTAAGCAGTCAGTCATAAATTGAGGATTACCTATATGCTACTTCCTCTTCTCGTTATTCCCCCAAAGTTCCTGCAGTAGGTATTCGTTGGACAAACTTGGCTCAAAACTAATGAGGAAGCTTCCACAATTAAAGTGGATTTGAAGCCGGGTCTCACTAGCATTAATCTAATGATGTCATTAGGAGATTAGCAGGGTACCGATTAAATTTGGGTTCTCTAGAGCAGGGGTTCCCAACTCCCGGTCCGTGGACCAGTACCGGACCGTGGCATGCCAGCAACCGGTCTGCACAAACAAGCAAAGCCCCATCTGTGGGATGCAGGCAGCACACAAAGCCACGCCCCTCCAGTCCAAGGCTTTTCAACCAGTGATACGGGTACCACCTGTGGTACATTGGCACCTGGCAGGTGGTACACAACCATCCTAGAAAAGTGGTAGCGGGGGAGGGGAATGAGCTGAACCGGTGGCAGCACCGCACAAGCCTGAGTGAGAGATGGCTGGAGCTGCAGGGCTGTCAGGGCTCAGCAGAAGCGCCAGGATGAGTGCCGCTTTCCAGCTGATCGGCGCTTCAGGGCTGTCAGGGCTCAGCAGAAGCGCCAGGATCAGTGCTACTTTCCAGCTAATCGGCGCTTCTTCGGGGCTGTCAGGGCTCAGTGGAAGCGCCAGGATCAGCGCCAGGCTCCAGCTGGAGCTCAGTGCTGATCCTGGCGCTTCTGCTGAGCCCAGAAGAAGCGCCGATCAGCTGGAATGTTGCAGCATCTCCAGAGTCTTGTGATTTACATTCAGACGCTTGGCAACTGATTCATATTTATGACGGCCACAGTGTCCCAAGATCATGTGAAGTGACCAAAACCTGCTGCAACCACCCAGCAGACGGGGGAATAAAAACCAAACACCCCCCACTCCACGCCTGTTGCCAATCCTCAACAGAAATGCTCACAACAATGAAAACCTTGGACAGGAGGAAGAGCACAGCTGGGCAGGCAGGCGTCTTGTTCGGCTGCGCCTTACGGGGCACTTTTTTCAGTGCCATTGTAACTTCAAACAGTCACTAAGCGAAGTGTTGTAAGTCAAGGACTCCTTGTACTTCGTCACTTTTTTCTTTTTTTCTTTTTTTGGGGGAGGGTCATCAAGTTTTTGACACCTTGCTAGGTGACTGGTGGTACTCGGATATTGCCATATCCTAAAAGTGGTACAATGGGCGAAAAGGTTGAAAACCCTGCTCCAGTCCACGGAAAAACCTTTCTCCACGGAACTGGTCCCTGGTGCCCAAAGGTTTGGGGACCTCTGCTCTAGAGAAACACTTCGAATTGTGATGGAAACATGACTTAACGGATGCTGTTGGTTGGTTCTCTGCTAAAAGTTCATCTGTGCCCATAAAAGGTGGTGATTTTACCATCTGGAGGTCTGAAAACACAACAGTCTGATTTATTAATTGGCTGAATTTGGCCTAAATGAGTTTCTGAAGTGGCGTAGATTCCTTATACGGCAGGAGAGGGGAATGTAAGCATTTTTTTGTGATCTGCATTACTTTTTCCAAATATTTTTTATTTAAAAAAATATATTTCATCCGCCAACGTATCAGACATGTCCAAAGATCCCCCCCTCCCCAGGATTGTGAAGGAATGGCCCCTTGTGGTTCCCCTTTAAAGCTAACGGGTCACAAAAATAGTTTCCATGCCTTAAAAGGCGAAGGATCTGTGTCATGAATTCTCACTGGGACCTCACTTGAGATGGTTGAGATTCTGGAACAACAGGTGGGTCTTTGTAGAAAAGAATACTGCAATGAACAGAAAGAACATTTGGAGTCAGACTATATTTTTTTTAAATTTCTTTTATTAAAACAATCAGCATTGAACATAAAATCTTAGTATGCATCAGTCATCATAGCACCTGGTATACAACACTAAGTATTAATCTTTGTAAACGTCTGGTTTGATAAACATTTTTCACTCCTCACATCAAGCCTCAACTATACGCCTGTTACACTTTATTTGATTGGTGTTTCTCTTTTCTATAGTTTATCCACAGTTTCTAGTCTATCACATATTATTCATCTCAGTATTAGTACAATCTTTTAGGATCCCTAACCAAAAATCCTGAGGTAAAAGTTTAATGATCTGAGGTACCGGTAACTCTTATATATGGACTATCTACTATATCTAGTCTATCACATATCATTCATTATGTTGTATGTCTATGTTATATGACGAAAGCCTCTTAATATGATCTTATGCTTAATGTTTGCTTTAATATTGATAAAGCGGATTGAATTTCTATCTCAGGTTATGAAACTTCTACCTCAGGATCTTTGGTTAGGGACTATAAAAGATTGCACTATTACTGAGACGAAGTTAATTCAGACTATATTTTTAAGAGGATCGGCAGGCAGATATTTGGGTTCTTCAAGACATTTCACCCATCTGGATGTTAAGCAAAGCCACAGGATGGAGAGAGCGTAAGAAAGTCCTGCAGCTTTTCTGTCTGGGATTTAGCAAAATGTGTGAATCCATCCAGGGTGGGTTAATGTCTGCAAACCAGGACCATGCAGTGTGTTGAACCAACCATGTTAAAAGTATTTTGGATTTGCGTGATGAGTGACCGTGTGTAGAGCAGTCTTAGGAAGGAACTTGCTGATTGATGCTATGGACTTTTGTATTCGTTTGATTTTTGTTGTTGCCGCTGTTCAGTCGCAACTTCATGGACCATAGCCAGGCCCTCCTGTCCTCCACTGTCTCCCAGAGTGTGCCCAAATTCATGTCCATTGTGTTGATGACACTAGCTAATCATCTCATCCTTTACTGTCCCTTTCTCCTGTTGCCTTCAATCTTTCCCAATTCATTTGATAGGAGTTCATTGACTTCACAAACCATGTTGTTTTCTTGGCCACCATATAGAAGTGGTTTGCCAGTGGTTTCTTCCTAACTGTCCTAATCTTCAGTCTTCTAAAGGGGCTTCCTTGTGTATAAATATCCACAGCTTCCAGCCTCAATTGGCTTAGCTTGGTAGATGTTTGACAAGTTTGGGTGGCAATTCCATTGGGAAAAAATACCAACTAAAAGAACAAATTGACCTAATAAAACTATATGATCAATCTATATATGTGGTTTTTATGTGGATTTTTTCCCCTCACTGAGTTTTGTATTTTATGTATATAACAAAATAAGGGCTCAGATTTCAGTCACTCAAACTGGAGTGTCTTTCTTAGCATGACTCGTGGCCTTGCCAGGAGAGCCTTGGTAAAGTGCCATTCTGTGCCCATTTATGATGCCCTGAAAACAAGGCAAATATTATTTGTTTTTTCCTGCTTTTCTGCTTTGGATAAGAGCAAAATATCTTGGGTTCATCATTTCAGGTGATGTTTTAAAACTGAACATGAAATAAATAAGAGAAGTTTCTACTCTTGAATTAAATACCAGCAAACTCCATTTATCTGTGTCTTTTTTCTACAGACAATTTACACTGTAAATGTATTTTGACATAGAAATAAATCATTCTGTATTAAGATTCTTGATATGAAAATGTTTTTATGAAAATCTGTAATTGGAATTATAATATGTTTATAAAATGTGTTTATGTGGTGGAAGTTTGTTGTATATTAAATATGGTTTTATATATAAAAAAAAGAATTGCCGGAGACAAAGAATTACACAGCAGATCAGACTTTAGATTTTAGCATTATGAGTGAACAATGCTCGTGGCTCATCCCATTTCTATTCAGATCTATTTCCATCCCTAAGTAACAAACACAGGGCTATTTTTAAACAATAGTCAAAGAGAAATATAAAGCATTAAACTCAGGCTGACTAACAATCCATATCATGCCATGAATGCTGATGAGAGAATTAGGGGGCAGGCTTGATGACTGCTTTCTTATTCAAAATTAGTCCCAACAACATTAATCAGCTTTAGTTCCAATTAAACATGAGTTTACAATTATTGCTCTGATGAGTTTCCAGCAACATGCTTAGCCGCAGCAGTTGGATTTGAGCTTCAAATGTTCCGAGTGAATGCAAGCATTCCAGTTTGTTAAACCATGATTTTAAACATCTGCCTTAGCATGATTCTGAAACCAGTTTTCTAAGCAAGCAAGCCCTTGAACCCAGAGTTGTAAACTGTATTTTATACTTACTATACCCCGAGAGCTTTATTTCATGCACGCTCTCAAGGGCGGTGTGATTAGTCTAAGCCAAAGCATTGCTTCACCTCCCTGTTCGCTACACCCAGAGGATTTAACGTATTTATTCTAACTAGCATTATTACGCTTTGCTGATTTTTTTCATGAGCATATTTCTTCTCGACATTTGTTTACACCCCGTATCAACAGTGAGTTATTGCACTGTTAGAAATTATTTAAATATATTTGCAAAGTACAAGATTCAGCTTGTTAAACCAAATTGCTTTGAGCCAAGGGCAGAGCATTTTCAGTTAACCAAGTCACTGTGACGGTAATTCCTGGCAAAAGGTGAGGAATGCAGCTTTATTCCTTCAAAGTTTATCTTAAGTACAGGCAGTCCTCCACTTATGAATAGAACAGAATAGTATAGAATAACAGAGTTGGAAGGGATCTTGGAGGTCTTCTAGTCCAACCCCCTGCTCAGGCAGGAAACCCTATACCATTTCAGACAAGTGGCTGTCCAGTCTCTTCTTCAAACCTTCCAGTGTTGGAGCATTCACTGGTTGGAGGCAGGTTGTTCCACTGGTTAATTGTTCTACCTGTCAGGAAATTTCTCCTTAGTTCTAGGTTGCTTCTCTCCTTGATGAGTTTCCATTCATTGCTTCTTGTCCTGCCTTCAGTTGCTTTGGAGAATAGTTTGACTCCCTCTTCTTTGGGGTAGCCCGAGATATCCGAAGACTGCTGTCATGCCAAACCTTGTCCTTTTCTTCATTAAACTAGACATACCCAATTCCAGCAACCATTCCTTGTATGCTTTAGCCTCCAGTCCCGATCATCTTTGTTGCTCTTCTCTGCCCTCTTTTAGAGTCTCAACATCTTTTTTAAATCATGGTGACCAAAACTGGATGCAGTATTCCAAGTGTGGTCTTACCAAGGCCTTACCAAGCTATGTTCGTCAAGCTTGCAACTTTAATATGTGTGGACTTCACCTGCCAGAATTCCAAGTGTGGCCTTACCAAGACGTTATATAAAGTGGTATTAACACTTCATGTCTTCCGGGTGGTCTTCCGGGTGCGCTTCAAGGTGTTGGTTACCACCTTTAAACCGCTCCATGGCATAGGACCCAGTTATTTACAGGACCGCCTACTGCCAATAAATACCTCCCACCGACCAGTTCGCTCCCACAGGGAGGGCCTCCTCAGGGTGCCATCGGCTAAGCAATGTCGGCTGGTGGCGCCCAGGGGGAGAGCCTTTTCTGTGGGGGCACCGACGATGTGGAACGAGCTCCCCCCAGAACTCCGGACGTGTCATGATCTCCGCACCTTCAGAAGAGAATTGAAGACTCATCTCTTCAATCAAGCTGGCCTGGCCTAGATCTCCTCGGGTTTTTATGTAATTTAAATTAAGTAGTTAGGGTTTTAGTATGGGATTTTAATTTGGTTTTTAGTACAGCCTAGGTTATTTAATTCTGTTTTAAATATTTATTATTGTTACGTTTTAAATTTGGCTGTAAACCGCCCCGAGTCCTATGGGAGAGGGGCGGTATAAAAGTCTACAAAATAAATAAATAAATAAATAAATGTGATCTTGATTCTACCGTCTGTTAATGCAGCCTAGCACTGTGTTGGCTTTTTCGGCTGCCGCAGACCACAGTTACAATGCAGAATTGCTAAAGTAAGGTGGTCATTAAGTGAACCACAACCAATTTTACGTTTTTGGTACCGCTGTTAAGCAAATCACTGCAGTTGTTAAGCAAGTCACATGGACATTAAGTGAATCTGGCTTCCTCCATTGATTTGGCTTGCTGAGAAGATTGTAAATCAGGGGTTCTCAACCTTGGCCACTTTAAGACTTGTGGACTTCAACTCCCAGAATTCCTCAGCCAGCTTTGCTGGCTGAGGAATTCTGGGCGTTGAAGTCCACAAGTCTTAAAGTGGCCAAGGTTGAGAACCCCTGTTGTAAATGGTGATCACATGCCCTCATCGTAAATACATGCCAAGTGCCCGAATTTTGATCACGTTAACCATGGTTTGTTGCAATGGTTATAAGTTTAGTAGTCTTTATTAACTCAGCCGCAGCATTTAGTAGTGAAGGTTCAAGTTTAATTTTTCTTGCATCTTGGAACAAATGCCAAAGTTTTGCTTTGAGCATTGTATATCTGCATGCATGTAGTGCCTGTGTTGAATAGGAACCATATTTACATGCAAATAACATAGCTGAACCACCCCATATGGGGAAAAAAAAATCCCTGTAACAATTTGTACACTTTATTCAGCCATCTGGAGATAAAATATTTTGGGAATCTCACAGATGCTCACATAGTCTGTATTTATGATATGGGAAGGGCGAAGAAAATATTTTAAGAAGGTTCCGTTTAAAGAACTTTTTGTATCCTTTCTCTCCTATCTGTAATTATAGTCTCAGTGCTTGTATCAATAATAGCCCTGAATATCCTCTGCTCTTTCTGATCCATTGATTTAAAGTTCACACAGATGCAGAGTTGAAATATATTGACCCCCACAGGGGGTCACATTAGGAAAAAGCCTTAATTGGTTACTCAACTAAATAGTGTTCTGGCTTTGCATTAAAGCATTAAAATATTAACTTATGAAATAAGCAGGGTGTACCCACCAGGATAATTCAACCCTAGGAAAAGTACTGACAAACGTTAAAACTAAGCATGCTTAACATATTGTATAAATCCTGGTGGTAAGTGGGATCTGATCGAGCCACAGGTGAGCAAATCCAGTCTTTATGTAATTAAGACAGCATAATTATAAGGCAGGTCCTAGTTGGTGGTACCAGATAAAGAGATGTCTTGTGTTCCAGTTCTAGTTGAATTTCAAAATTTCAATAGAAGAGAATATGTGTAAGCTCATGGTTGAACTGTGGGGTCCTAGATACTCTCTGAGCTTGGTTGTTGGCTTGCAAACATAGCATTGCCTGACTAAGTAACATCCCTACCACAGATGACATTACCTAGTCAGATAATGAAACATCTGCAAGAAAATGACCAAGCTCAGAGAGCACTAAGGACCCCTCAGTTCAACTGCAGGCTACAAACGTTGTCTTCTGTTGAAGTTGAATAGGGCAGCTCAAAGCACTAGAAGTTTGTTTCATGCTGTCTATACACAAAAATCTGATCTAACGGTCAAGCCAAATTGGTCCTAGATAAGAGTCAACAGAATTCACAAGGGCCTGGACTTCGGTCTCTTGTGGGAACACACAGACTCCAAATTGCTGACGCCTTTGATCCTGCCCTCCACCTGGTCATCTCCTACACCCACTATCTAAACTCTGGTTTTCTCACCGAGTGCTTATTAACTGAATTATTACCATTCCAGTTTGTTTTTCTCTAACAAACCGGCCACTGGCCTGAACTCAGAGTGCCCATCATTGGCAAGCTAGTTCTCAGAACATGAAGAAAAAGGGTAAGGCACATTGGGGGTGGGTGGGAAGAAAACTGACCCCTCTCAAAATGAATGCAGATGTTCATTCCCACTTATTCATCATTTTTATTCTTAATTTTATGGCTTCAGTAATTTCCCCAATTGTTTAGAATATTGAAAATGTGCTGAGGAGGATCAGCTGTGCCGGTCTGCCCAACTGGCCTGCTAACCCCTCTTCTCTTCCCCCCCCCTCCGTAATTTAAATAGATATTCATTCAAATAAATAGTGGGCTACTTTAGAAGCCTTAGGCAGTAAATTGCAAAACTCAGAAATGGCCCATTTGAATTCCGTAAGCAGTTTCACAGCTGGACGAAAGAGAAAAGAAACTTATCAACTTTCTTTTGTTTTGTTTTGTTTTTGTTTCCCTTTAAGAAGCTTCAAGAAATTGCCAGCATAAATTCACTTTTAAAAGGGAGATTTAAAAACAAAATGAACTTAAGGAATATAATTTTGCAGATGGGTTACAAACACAAATGCTGCTCATGGTCCAGATCGTCAGCTTGAAGGACACAACACTGAAGGACACAAAGACACCTCAAATAAAGAGTAACACCATTGAAGAGTAATGCCATTAAATATCTATTCTTTGAATTTTAAACCCCCTCCATTGTCTGATTTTGTGGCTTTTGGTAGTTTTCCCAATAGGGAAATGGGACTCCTTGCCACTGAGCACAAAGCAACAGTGTCTCCCAGTGACTAAAATGGGCACGTCTTTGAAGCAACTTGGATGTAGCAAAAAAATCTGACAGCTTTCACTGGCTTTGCTTAACCAATTCTCACCGCCTACTATTTATCCTGCTTTTCTAAAAAGGGGTGGGGGGGCACCATATGGCTTCAAAAGCCTCTGTACGCTTCCCCCTCAATTCCACACAAGGTTAGTTAAGTACAACCAGTTGGGTTTGCATTTCTGCCCATATATGGATTATTGGTGGCTTCTGATTGCCATGGAAAAGAGAGCGGGAATAAGCAGCAAATGTTTTACAAAATAGCTCGGTTGCAATCATTCGCTGAACGTTTTAAGCCTTGAGTGACTGTTCCAGATTCTCAAATGATAACATATATGCGCCTTCTAACGTGCATATGAACAATGGCCAAAGGGCATTTGTGAGAGAAGAGCAGGTAGAGGTACGGTAGGTATGGGATGGAGTTAAGTACGTCATCAGTTTAGAATCCTTACGTTCCTACAAATGGTTCAAGTCCAGCCTCTCATGAATCCCATTGACCTTTATCTGGCGCCAATTTAGTATTGAACTGTAGTTGACTAGATTCTTGTGTATAGGCTTCAGCAATAAATCTCCTACAACAGTGATGGCGAACCTTTTAGAGACAGAGTGCCCAAACTGCAACCCCAAACCCACTTATGCATTGTCGGGTGCCGGGTGGGTGTGGCCCATTGGCTGGGTGTGGCCCATTGGGTGGGCCTGGCTGCAGTGGTAACGGCAGACTGGGTGGGATTAAAAAGTTCAATCAATCAATTCCAACTTTGCAAGATCTTTTTTTTCCCATGAGTTGAAATTGACTCATTGATTGAACCTTTTTTTTTTTTTGTACATGGTGGTGGAGACCTAAAGCGAAAAGGTTTTATAAAACCCAGCTGAAGGCTTAGGACTGGGGTGACGGCGCACGTGCCCACAGAGAGGACTCTTTTGAGTGCCGCCTCTGGCACCCATGCCATAGGTTCGCCACCGCTGTCCTACAACATTATGAGGTTATATTTTTATCTGATAGAATATGAAAAATGTTGAAATGAATATTTGGTATTATTTGGTCGCTGAGTAGCTTTCTTTTCCTAGGTTAAAAACAAAAATGAAGTTAACGGTGACAGCGCTTATGTTAAATTATGAGATTTATTACAAACGACTTGCAATTAATTCTCTTTCCCTTTGTTTACTTTCCTGTTTATCTTCTTGTTGCCGTGTTGTGTCCTTTAGGTCCTGATCACTTTAGTTCCAAGAGTCTCGCTCTACAAGCCCAGAAGAAGATTTTGAGCAAGATGGCAAGCAAGACGATGGTCAACATGCTGATTGACGACACCAGCAGCGAAATCTTCGACGAGTTGTACAAAGTGACCATCGAGCACATGAAAAGCAAGAAAGAAGCCCACAAAATTATGAAAGACTTGATCAAAATCGCCATCAAGATTGGGATTCTCTACCGAAACAACCAATTCAATGCGGACGAGCTGGAGATTGTTGAGAAATTCCGCAAGAAGCTGAATCAGGCAGCCATGACATTGGTCAGTTTTTACGAAGTGGACTTCACCTTTGATAAGAATGTTCTTTCGGGACTGTTGAACGAGTGCAAAGATCTCGTCCACGAACTTGTAGAACGGCACCTGACAGCCAGGTCTCACGCACGGATCAACCATGTCTTTGATCACTTTGCAGCTGTTGAATTCCTCACGGCTCTCTACAGCCTGGATGGTGAAGGCCGCCCACACCTCAAAAAGATTTGCGATGGGATCAACAAACTACTTGACGAGAAGGTCCTCTGAAACTCAACTTTCCAAAACTTTTAAAGAACAGATCAAATTAAGAGAGGCAAAACAGCGTTGGGAAAGGAATATAAGGGCCTGCTTCTGTTTTATAACCCACCCATCCCCAGACAAAACATCTTGGTAACAAACTACTTTTATTCTGGAACATGTGACTTTCTGTTGGTAATGAAAAGCCATCAGAAGTGAGATGTACTTCACCCTGCAAATAAAAAGAACATTTTCGCACAGAGAATGGTATTTACAATGCAAAAGAAATTGTGCGAGGGTTTTTGTTTTTTTTTTGTAATTGGAATTTAGTGTTGCAAAAATAAGCCCGAAGATCCATTTTGGAGAGCAAGTAAAAGGACCCGCATTTTCATTGCAGAAGAAAACCTTAAAATGGAAATGCGAGCGCCAAGCTTTGTTTTAAAAGAAAAACCACACAATCCAAACTGAAAAATGAGGGGAAACTCTTTGATGCAAGAAACAAAACTCAAGATTGCTTTTAAAGGGTATAGTGTTTCTGCTGAAAATAATGGAAAAGTTGGCACGACTCTCTTAAGGAAGGATGATTAAGACTCCAAAGACCTCAAAGAGGAGCTATTAAAAAAAAAGGTTCATTCCGTAAAGTCCTCGCACATTGCTGCAGGTAGTACCAAAGTGAACAAAATTCGGTTCTAGAGCAGAGAAAGTTTGAAACGGACACTGGGCCAAGGAGGCCCTTTCAGAGATCTTATCGTGTTCAGCTGCAACAGGGGAGGCTCCAGGTATGGTGGATCTCCCTGCAGCCTTCTATCATCCCATGTTTTCCATCAGAAGGATTGCTCACTTGGGAAAGTCACCAGGGGAAGAACGGACAATTGATGAGCAGTAGACACCTTAGTTGGTATACAGGAGAATGAAAGGGAGACCAGAGAGAAGAACAGCAGATGGCATCTGCTGAAAGAAACGGGCCAAGCCAAACCACATCCATGCTATGCCAAAAATATACTTGGTAATGCCCATGTTATCCCAAGGAACCAACGCAAGGAATCCTTGGAGATATAGTTGCTTAAGTTTTCCTATTTTTTTTTTTATGAACCTCCCCTCCTCCCAAAAAGTACATCATTCTGGTCTGATGGCTTATGTGATTCACACTTTCTGTTCAGGAAGTTGGCACGACTGTATAGCAAAATGTTTAGTCAAGAGCTGATAGCAAATTATTTGAAAGAGCATCAAAAGAACGGTGGTCCCCTTGTTAGAAATGTTACTCTCTAGGCCAGGGGTAGGCCACCTTGGCTCTTTTATGACTCTCATGGACTTCACTTCCCAGAATTCCTGAGCCAGCATGACTAAGCTTGGAAACCTCTCCTTTTCTCCTCAGCATAGCTGACTCAGGAATTCTGGGAGTTGAAGTCCACGAGTCATAAAAGAGCCAAGGTTGCCTACCCCTGCTAGCTCATTGGTGGACAATTATGTCAGCTTTAAGACTTGTGGACTTCAACTCCCAGAATTCCTGAGCCAGGATGACTCAGCTTGGAAACCTCTCCCTTTCCCCTCAGCATAGCTGACTCAGGAATTCTGGGAGTTGAAGTCCATGAGTCATAAAAGAGCCAAGGTTGCCTAACCCTTCTCTAGGACAACATACATGGGGATTTTTCAATCTTGTTGATGATTCTCAAATTAATCTATTAAAGCTCAGTGGGTCTTGGCCTGCAAATAAGTATGTTTCTAGCAACAAAAAATTTAGAGTATTTGTTAAGAGTAGCAATTGTGAGTTAAGCCTACAAGGCCGTGCCATACAAACGAGAGGTTATACAGGTAAGTCCTCAACTTAACGACCACAATTAGAACCCAAAATTTCTTTTGTTAAGTGAGTTTTGCCCCATTTTACATCCTTTCTTGCCACATTTGTTAACTGAATCACTGCAATTGGTAAGTTACTAAACCCCGGTTGTTAAGTGAATCTGGCTTCCTCACTGACTTTGCTTGTCACAAGACACACACACACCCACCCGGGACATAGCAACCGTCATAAATATGAACCAGCTGCCAAGCATCTGAATTTCGATCACTGTGAAGAATGATCACGTCCCTTTTTTCAGTGCCGTTGTAACTTTGAACGGTCACTAAATGAACTGTCGTAAGTCGAGGACTACCTGTTTTCCCATTTCACCTGGTGAATACTGTTAATTCAGCGGTTCTCAACCTGTGGGTCGCAACCCCATTTGGGGTCGAACGACCGTTTAACGGGGGTCGCCAAACACGGCAGTCCGCCATTTTTTTTCCATTTTTTCCCCCATTTCCCCTTGGCCGCCGCGCGCGTGCCGCACATGCGCAGTTAGGCCTGTCGCACCGCGCATGCGCGGCGCAGGTCGGGGTCGCGCCGCGCATGAGCGGCGCAGGTGGGGTCTCGGCCTGAAAAAGGTTGAGAACCGTTGTGTTAATTGCACGACAGCAGGTGTGTGAATATTGTGTAATTGCAGGAAGTGCAATTTCGTGCAGTTACATTATTCATGACAGTGAATACTGTAATTGCATGAAGACAGCAGCCCATTTAACTGCTTCATCTTACAGAAAGTGACTTAACAGGAGTTAATCGGGTTGCCGTATCTGTTCTTGGTAAACCATGTTTTTGCATAATGCTGGCTTAATCCTTTGTGTCAATGTAACCATTATACCCACATAGGACACAAGATAGCTTAAAGCACAATTTAATAACCAACCTGATTGAAAACTGAGTCTAATTCTGCCTTGTTTCAGACTAGTAAAGAGTTTGTCTTTATCAAATGGAAAGTTAGCGTCATATTTTTTGAATGTACAAGCATCTTCTCTGGAAATTGCCCACTTATCCATATCTATTAACTGTTGAGCCAAATGCTTTAAGTTACTCACTGTGGCCAGACCCATCCCATTATTTTCAGCCAGGCAGGCGTGTTACCTCTTGCACACATTGGTATTCCAATTTGGGACTATTTTTTTAAGGAGTCAAATGTCTTGCCATTTATATTTATATGAGACTTGAGTAGCCTTAAACATATGGAGGAGTATTTATGTAATTTCCCAGACTGGTTCTACACTGTATGTTCAATGTGTTTACTTTTATATTGGTGGGGTTACCATGTAAAACCATCGGTTCCACAATATCTATAGTGTTTTGAGTCAGACATAGTGTTTCCTTACCATAAATTATGCATTAAATGATTTGTGATGAAAGGATCTCTCTCCTCTGGGATTCTGTTTGTTGCTGTTGTAACTTTAATCCCTCTCGTTCACGTCTACCTTCTGCTGTTTGATGCCCTCCGGAAACAGCGGGACTGTGACTGCTATGCGATTTCTGGTAAGGAGTCCTGGCGGGTTTCACTCCACTGGTTGTATCCAACTTTAGAGGAGGGCTCATCTCCGTTTCCAAGCCTTTGAAGCAACACTGTCTGAAGATGTTTCCGCAGTCATATGGCCAAGCATGACATCATACCGCAGCACAGAGTGTCCGGTGAAACATGGAGCACTGTTCCCTTCCCACTGAAGTGGTACCTATTTATCTACTTACGTGTACATGCTTTCGAATGGCAGGAGCTGAGGCAAGTGACAGGAGCTCACTCCATCACATGCTGTTAGGTCTCAAACCAATGGTGTCTTTTAAACCTCTGAGCCACCAGGCCTCCAGGTGGTTTTTCGACATTTGGAGAAATTATGACCCTATTCGACTCATGGTTAGAATGAGGCAGGTTACAGTATTGCATTTTATCGAAGGACAAAGATCCTCACTCTGTCACACCTAGTCATTGGGAATGATGTAACTAATAAGACTTTGATGCTTTGTTTTCCAAACTGAGATACTTTGATTATTCCTTATGGCCCTCTTCAGTAGATACAGGCACTGCAAGTTTAGGCCAGTTGGGTAGCATATAATGCTCATTGCAGCATGCATAAGTTTTGCATTACACAACAGTCCTTTGGTATTATAAATGGCCCAGTGACCGATGCACAACAATTGTTTGGTGCAGCAGGATAATTTATTACATTGCAATTGGTTTAAGTTACCTGGTAATAAGAACAGAAAGAAACCATTTCTGCAGACAGTTTGAAAATAAAAAGTAGATGGGGTACAATTAAGAAAAACCCAGTAAGTCCCACCAAGCTTTGGTTAAGATCTAGATACTTGACAGAAGTAGGACAATAAGCATTTGGGGAAAAAATGGACAACAGGATCTGCAGTGTGCAGATGGATAAATCTTTGTAATAAGGAGATGGGTAGGGAGCTTCTCAGCCTCCAAATATGGCTTGGCTACAACTGCAAATAGTAGCGAAGAATGCTAAGAGTTGTAGCTGAGTAAGATCTGGAAGACCAGAAGCTCTCCACTTAAGCCTCATTTGATGACAGTGGTTAAAAACTGCATAGACTTGAAATTATAGCTTTCCTAAACTATTAGGATAAATCCTATAATATACCATGAACAGTCATATAGAAATAATATTTCCAATGTATTAGCTTTTCCAACCTCTAAGTTCTTATTTTTAATCTGTAAGGCATATAGTAAATACGATCGTACAACAGTCTCTGTAGATAATTTGATACAGGGGTCTTCCACCTTGGCAGCTTTAAGACTTGTGGACTTCAACTCCCAGAATTCCCCAGCCAGCCAGAGTTGAAGCCCACACGTCCTAAAGTTACCATGGTTGGGAGAATTCTGATTTAATACATTTCTTTAGTGCATTGTCATTCCTTTGTGACAACACTGAAGAATCAGGAACACAAAAAACCCAAAATTCAACCCCTTTTGTTAGTTAATTGCATTGTACTTTCTTAAGTAAGAAGATTGGCGAACTTTGAAAGAGCTGATGTTTTACACTCAGAACTGTGTGCAGTTCACAAAGGATGTCTCTATTTTCTCTCTTGATGCCTTGTGATCTACTTAGCAACGCAGCCTTCTTCTATCCATTAATTACACCTACATATACATAGCCGTCGTTTTCAGAACAAGCTGCTGGAACTAAGAAATGGTAAGCAAAAGAAGTTAATGGCATAAGACAGTGGTGGTGAACCGAGGGCACACGTGCCAGAGGCGGCACTCAGAGCCCTCTCTCTGGGCACGTGCACCGTCGGCCCAGCCCTGCCTCCCCCTGCGGTCCCTTCCTCACCAGCAGCCCCCCTGCAAGAGAATCACCCCCAGGTGCAACCCACGCGGAACAGCGCAGCCAAGGACATGGCAGCGGGGACAAGACTCCGCCCTCACGCCCCATCACGTGCAGATGATGCTGCAGGGCGTGGCCACCATGGTGCTGCTGGGCCACCTGGGCGATCTACAGCAGGCCATGGAGGCGGTGGGTGGCTGCGGGGCGGGGACGGTGTGGCGGGGGACGGGGGGGTTGGGCGGACTCGGTCTCTAAAAGGTTCGCCATCACTAGCATAAGATAAGGGGGGGAAAAAACCCAAACTTATACACCTAGTGTTCCTCATGTTTTGCAATTAGAAGATATAGGGACTTCAACCCAACATTGTTGGCTGGGGAATTCTGGGAGTTGAAGTGCAACCCATCTTAAAGTCGGCCAGGTTGAGAAACACTGGGCTAAGAGATACGTGTTTCTATTTATCTTCCCCACTGATCAAGACAGTTACTAAAAAGATACTATTAGATCAATACTTGGCTGCATATACTTTTAAGACATCAGGCTAGAAACCAGGAGACTGAGTTCTAGTCCTGCTTTACGCATGAAAGTAAGCTGGGTGACTTTGGGCCCAACACTAGGAGAGGGTGAGTTCTAGTCCCACCTTAGCCAACTGGGTGACTTTGGGCCAGTCACTCTTTCTCTTGGCCCAACCCACCTCACAGGGTTGTTCTTGTAAAGAAAAGGGAAGGAGGAAGGAATATTAAATATGTTCGCCACCTTAAGTTATTTATTTATTTAAAAAAATCATTTACATTTTCACATGGCCAAAGGTAGTAGGAAGATGAGGAGGGACAGCTCACCAAGTCAAAAGGTCTGGAAGTTCATGCAAAAATTGTAGAAACTCTGTATTGCACACCTAGAATCACACCGCCCATCTAAAGCTGTGTCTCTCTCACAGACACACAAGACACACAAAAAAGACCCTAGTCATCCTACTATATATCCATATGATCAAAACACTGAAGACAGACCCCCTAATTCCGATGTCTCTGTTGAGGTACAGTCAACGGTGACCGGTGCCAAGTCAAGAACCTTTCACCGTGCCATGACCCAGCCATGATGCATTGATGAACTGAGGATTATCCTTGCATTTTCGTGATCCGCAGGTTTTGTTTCTGTACGTGCTTAAGAAGCCATTTCAAGAGCTTCAGAAAAGTAAACAGAAGTTAAGATCGTTCTCTGCACTAGGGAGTGTAGCGATTGAGTAATTCCAGTAACTGATCCTACTACTAGTCCCCTGTGACTTATACAAATACATTAATAGAAAATACGGGCCTTGCATAACATGTCTCGTTCAGCTACCTGTACCTTACTGTCTTGTCAACGTCAGGCTGATTGTGATGGGTTTTCTCCTCCCACTGGAAGGAGTGCTATGCTGATGCCAAGGCACATCTCCACTCCATGTAGAACAGATGTTGGGTGTGGTAAACCCCTATGAACAACCACACCCTTCCTTCCTATCAATCCAAAAAGGAGACCGTGTGGTTTTCAGGATTCTTCCATCACCTTCTGACATTGATAAAGTAAACAGTCCGGTAGAGCAGAGCAAGGTGATCTGAACCACAAGGCTAATTTTCCAGCATGGAGCCGGCAGTGGAGAAGACACGGGGTTGATGGAAGCAGTTGACAAGTGGCTATTCCCTCATGTCCTAAAGAAGGCATTGGGAAAGTTCTTAATATCCAGGTCTCAGGCACAAAGGATCAGGACCATACATAAAACCGCAGTTCAGAAGATTCCTCGCTCGAGCCTATATACAAGAATCTAGGCACCTAAAGTTTAATATTAAATTGGCACTGGATAACAATCAACAGAATTCGAGAGGACTTGGACTTAAAACTGTTTGTGGCCACATAACCATTCTAAGCTGATGGTGTGCTTAACTCCACCCCATCTCTGCCTGCTCTTTTCCTACACCGGGTCCTTTTAAGGCACAACCACTGTGACACATGTGGGTTTATTATTCAAAGAAAAAATGTCACAGATTGCCTATGACAGGGGTAGGCAACCTCGGCTCTTTTATGACTCATGGACTTCAACTCCCAGAATTCCTGAGCCAGCCATGCTGAGGGGAAAGGGAGAGGTTTCCAAGCTGAGCCAAGCTGGCTCAGGAACTCTGGGAGTTGAAGTCCACGAGTCATAAAGTGGCCTAGGCCTAGACCAGGGCTAGGCCACCTTGGCTTTTATGACTCGTGGACTTCAACTCCCAGAATTCCTGAGCCAGCTATGCTATGCTGGCTCAGGAATTCTGGGAGTGAACTTTCTGCCTCAAAGTTGGGAGGGGGGGAGGATTGTGCAACTTTTGTTTTGTTTTTTTGGGATCCTAGCTACAATATTACGCTTTATGAATACTGCTAGCTGAGGCTGGTTAAAATACCCATTTCCCCAAATACCCTTTTCTTTTCTCTAATGTCTGAGGAAATAGCTGGTTCTGGTTCCTGTTCAACTGCCACTCCCTGAGGTTTCAGTTTGGATGTATAAAAGGGAGAGACATGCACAATTATTGAACATTTTCCCAACACTGGGAATTTGGGGGAAGTGGAAAATAACTACAGACATCCTGCCGGCATCTCCATGTTCTTGAAACTCTGAAAGGCGGTCCAAATTTCTGAGAAAAACCCAAATGGTTTCCAATTGCTTCAGAGAAGTAGCTTCACCTCAGTTAACAGCCAAGTCATTCCAATTTTGGGAAAATGTGGTTTAAGCTACTGGTACTAGGCCAGAATTTCAGGATCACAGATGTCATGAATCTGAAACAATTTTAAGTTACATACCTATGATATCAACAATATGTAGCTTCAATTTTTGCTGAAGGATGTCTAGCATCATGGACAGGGTACCTTGAGATGGTGCCACCTTTAGATTTTGTTTGACTTCATTTGAAATGGAGAGCCACAGTTTTCCATATTCATCCGTGCTCATCTTCATTGGTCTGCCGATAGAAATGAAGGAAAAAAAAGTAAGTCTAAAGGAATGGGCAACGATGACAATTCTACTTCGTTTAATTAATCTACTATGCATTTTTTTAAACTTTTCGTGAAAGACAGCCTTTCCATCCATTGGGGTGGATTTTCAAAGGGCATGCAGCCAAGACAGCCAAGCTAAGAAAGATTTCATGAAAAAGAGACATTGGAATAATCATTAAGAGGGGCTCAGATTGAAATCCCCCCACTATCCTACAAGTATGCTTTGCTGTTGAAGTAGCCAAAACATATAGATGTGCCGGTTACAAGTTGCCTGTTCAATCTTGGTAGATCCCTCTTTGTCTACCGATCTTGGAAGCATTCAGTTTTCCAATACTAAAAAACCTAGGACAGACATGTCAAACACAAGGCCCGGGTGCCGGATGCGGCCCACGAAGTGGTTTTATGTGGCCTGCGAAGCCATCCTGGAAACCGTGAGGGAACGGCTCCCGCTGCCTTGGCCCTGGCCCAGGCTGGCTGGGAGCCAATGTACAATTTTGTGGTGGCCATCTTGGCATTGTCCCGGTGGACCATGCCTTGGCGCTTTCCCCAGTCCCACCCCCTTCTGCCAGAGACCCTCAGATCTGTCCCACTCCTGCCCAGGCCCCCCACAGGCGCCCTTGACGCGAATGATGTAGAACTGTCCACGCGCACCCAGCAGGCCACACCCACTTGAGCCACGCACACCCAGTAGGCTGCACGCACTCTGGCCACACACCCCCACCCCCCCAAGGGCAACCGCAATGCTGATGCGGCCCTCAGTGAAATTGAGTTTGACACCCCTGACCTAGGACGAGGAGAGGATGAGGAGAAACAGAGAAAGAGACCTAACTGTGGGAGAGAAGCTTACCAAGTAACTAAATTTAATTAGCTCTAGTTTACATTTCATATGTATTAAGAAAATTATTTTATATAATTACCTAATAAAATCCAACAGCTCTAAAGAGATAGAAAATCTGAGATGGACATCCGATTCTAATGGATAACTGATGCAACCAAAGATTTTTCCTGAAGAACAGGGTTTCTCCATCTCTACATACATCTGGAAGCTTTCTATATTCTTACTTTCTATCACAGCAAGTTGGCAGTCAAGACCTTCCACCATCTTCAATATAAAAGAAGAAAGAAGAAAAAACACGGGTTAAAGATGCTTTGTTGGATCACCACCAAGCCAAGTACGACAGCAGAAATGGTGCTAAAACGGTTACCTTAAAATGTTCAGAGTGCTGGAATTCCAGACTTACGTCTTTCAGAATGGAAGGGCTTTTATTGGCAAGAAATAAAAAAACCAGAAAACGGTCCTCTTTCCAGACCTTAGAAAAATATACAAGCAGGGATTCATTGCTGCAGAGTTCTGAAATGTCTGAATGAGAATGCTGGCTTGCTTCTTCTGGCAGACGAGGAGTTAGTTGCAAAAGTTGCTTTTGAATTATAGTGGGAGAACTTGGGGAAGGATGAAAAACGTCCATGTGACCGTGGGTAAATAAAGAAGATGGTGAAAACTGGTGATCCAGGGACTTTTTATTCAACCCACCTTCCGGCAACGAATGGGAGCGATCGAGCACTGTTTTGTATTCAGGCATTTCAGCAGAATTCAGGGAAGCTTTCCTGAATTTGAGATGTCCGTTGTTTAGAAAAAGGTCCTTCTTTCCAGTTAACGCTTCCGGAAATAGGGAAGTGGTAGTTGAGCTTTCCATAGGCAATAAACTCTCATTAGGGAAGGCTTCGTTCACTTTCAATTTCCTTGTAAACTTCTGGGCTGTGGAGTCTGCCTTGCCCATCTCAAAAAGAAAGGAAAGAAAGTGAGATAGGAAAGCAGGATTAAAATGAAAGCGGAAGTTGGAATGGACCATCTCAACCAAAGCAATAGGAGCTAAGAAGGGGAGGGCTGGGAGGGAATCCTAAAAATGTACCATGCATATTAAGCTTCAATTTAGAGCCAATTTGGTCTAGCGCAGGGGTAGGCCACCTTGCCTCTTTTATGACTCGTGGACTTGAACTCCCAGAATTCCTGAGCCAGCCATGCTGAGGGGAAAGGGAGAGGTTTCCAAGCTGAGCCATGCTGGCTCAGGAATTCTGGGAGTTGAAGTCCACAAATCTTACAGCTGCCACAGTTGTCAACCAATGAGCTAGCAGGGGTAGGCAACCTTGGCTCTTTTATGACTCGTGGACTTCAACTCCCAGAATTCCTGAGCCAGCCATGCTGAGTGGAAAGGGAGAGGTTTCCAAGCTGAGCCATGCTGGCTCAGGAATTCTAGAAGTTGAAGTCCACAAATCTTAAAGCTGCCATAGTTGTCCACCAATGAGCTAGCAGGGGTAGGCCACCTTGGCTTTTTTATGACTCGTGGACTTCAACTCCCAGAATTCCTGAGCCAGCCATGCTGAGGGGAAAGGGAGAGGTTTCCAAGCTGAGCCATGCTGGCTCAGGAATTCTGGGAGTTGAAGTCCACGAGTCATAAAGCGGCCTAGGCCAGGGGTAGGCCACCTTGCCTCTTTTATGACTCGTGGACTTGAACTCCCAGAATTCCTGAGCCAGCCATGCTGAGGGGAAAGGGAGAGGTTTCCAAGCTGAGCCATGCTGGCTCAGGAATTCTGGGAGTTGAAGTCCACAAATCTTACAGCTGCCACAGTTGTCAACCAATGAGCTAGCAGGGGTAGGCAACCTTGGCTCTTTTATGACTCGTGGACTTCAACTCCCAGAATTCCTGAGCCAGCCATGCTGAGTGGAAAGGGAGAGGTTTCCAAGCTGAGCCATGCTGGCTCAGGAATTCTAGAAGTTGAAGTCCACAAATCTTAAAGCTGCCATAGTTGTCCACCAATGAGCTAGCAGGGGTAGGCCACCTTGGCTCTTTTATGTCTCGTGGACTTCAACTCCCAGAATTCCTGAGCCAGCCATGCTGAGGGGAAAGGGAGAGGTTTCCAAGCTGAGCCATGCTGGCTCAGGAATTCTCGGAGTTGAAGTCCATGAGTCATAAAAGAGCCCAGGTTGCCTACCCCTGGTCTAATGGTCAAGGTGCCAGTCTAGAAAATGGGAGACTGTGAGTTCCTGCCTTACCCATAAAAGCCAGCTGGGTTACTTGGAGCCAATCACCAGGAACTAAGAATTCTAGTCTTGCTTTAGCCACGAAAGCCAGCTGGGTGACTCTGGGCCAATCACCAGGAGACTGTGAGTTATAGTTTCCCCTTAGGCATCAAACTGGCTGGGCCAATCACTAGGAGTCTGGGATTTCTAGTCCCGCCTTAACATGAAAGCCAGCCGGGTGACTTTGGGCCAATCCACTATGAGCCTGGGAGTTCTAGCCCCATCTTAGCCATGAAAGCCGGTTGGGTGACCTTGGGTCAATCACCAGGAGTCTGGGAGTTCTAGCCCTGCTTTGCCTATGAAAGTTGGCTGGACAGTCCCTCTCTCTTAGCCCAGGGATGAAAATTTTATTTATTTTAATTATTTTAATTAAAATTTTATGCCGCTCCTCTCCAAAGGAAAATAGGACGGAGTTATCACTTATATTTATTTATAAACAAATATTTGTTTATAAAAGGAATGAAGGCAGGATAAAAATGAATCAATAACAACAATTGAGCCATCCTACCAGATTGGTGCTGCTTTGTGACCCTAGCCCGACAAAGAGTGCTGAAGCCAGCCGCTGCTTCTCTTTGGTCCCTTCTGCGACCTCCGTCGTTTCTTCCTTAGGTTGCAGTGGGAAAGTGCCGGCCACCGTCTCTACTGATGGGCCGCCCTGAGGAGCAGCCTCGGTGGTTGTCTCTTCTCGTTCCTCTGGGCTTTTCTGGGGGAGGTAGCCTTCTTTGCTCCACAATTTCTTTACGCCCTCAAGCTTCAGACTGTTGTTCCTAAAGAGGGGATAGTGGTTAGAATCATAGAATCCTAGGGCTGGAAGAGACCTTTCAGGTCTTCTAGTCCAGAGGTCCCCAACTTTGGGGGCACCAGGGACCGGTTCCGTGGAGAGAGGTTTTTCCACGGACTAGAGGGTGTGTGGTTTTGTGTGCTGCCTACGTCTTGCGGATGGGGCTTTGCTAGACCAGTTGCTGGCATGCCGCAGACCGGTACTGGTCCGCGGACCGGGGGTTGGGGACCCCTGCTCTAGTCTGACAAGAAGACCGCCAATATTTTTATATTCCGGTGACCAAAACTGGGTGCAGCATTCCAAGTATGGAATGCTGCATCCAATTTTGGTCAACGCAATATAAAAAAGGATGTTGAGACACTGGAAAGAGAAGAGCACGATGATTAGGCTAAAACATACGAAGAATGGTTGTAGGAATTCGGTATGTCTAGTTAGTGAAAATAAGAATTAGGGGTGACATGAGAGCAAGTGTTCCAATATCTGAAGGCCTGCCGCAAAAAAGAGGGAGTCAATCTATTCTCCAAAGTGCCTGAAGGCAGGACAAGAAGCAACGGATGAAAACTAATGCAGGAGAGAAGCAACCTAGAACTAAGGAGAAACTTCCAGATAGTAAGAACTATGAACCAGTGGAAAGGCTTGCCTTCAGAAGTTGTGGCTGCTCCATCATTGGAGGCTTTTAAGAAGAGACTGGACGGCCACTTGTCTAAAATGATATAGGGTGTCCTGCTTGAGCAGAGGTTGGGCTAGATGACCTCCAAGGTTCCTTCCAACTCTGTTATTCTGTTCTCTTCTGTTCAACTTCCTGCCCAAGGCAGGAGATCTTTTACCAGACAAAGGTTGTCCAATCTTTCCTTGAAAAATTCCCGTGATGGAGCACGCACAAGTCCAGGAAGCGAGCTGTTCCACTAATTAATCATCCTCACCGTTCCCCCAAAGTTCCTATAGCTTCCATTCCCTCAACCAGTTCAACCCTGTAAGTAAGAATGAAGTCCAGTATAGATGTCCTTCTAGTTGTCCCTTCCACCTTTTGCCTGGCAAAGGTGTCATCAAGGCACGTTAAGAACCTGCTCGGTCTCCCCACTCGCTTCAGAATTTAGTATTACCGATAGCATCGCATTTCCCTTTGCCCTGATTTTGACAGAAGTTACTTTTTTGTTGGTCAAACAGTTGTGTAGCAAGGTATGAACGGAGGGCAGGCTGCGTTTTAAAGTCCTTGCTGAAGAGACAAAGACACTTACTCTTTCTGTCCTGTCTCAACACTATTATCTGAGCCCAGAGAAAGTCCAGTTGGAGACTGCCTGCCGGTAATTCGGGATGCAGGGAAGCTCCGAGAAAGGGATTCCCCGTAGGGTTCAAAGTTCAAAGCTGCAAAGAGAAATAACAATCATCAACTTCAAGGCCTGGCCTTACGACCATTCATGTAGCAGCCGTTCAAAGTTACTTACAACTGGCCCACCTATTTAGAAACGTGTAGCATCCTGGCGGTCAAAAAATCGCAAACTGGGCGTTTGGTAACCACCTTGCATTCATGACTGTTACACCGTCCCAGGATCACATGATCCCCATTTGCAACCTTCCCAGTGGTCTACCAACAAGCAAAATCAAGGAAGCCAGAAGGCAAAAATTGCAAAAAAAAAAAAAATGACAATAGCAATAGTAGTTAAGCTTATATACTGTCCCATAGCGCTTTGCAGCACTCTCTGGGTGGTTTACAATGTAGAAGCATTATCTGCATCTTGCCCCCAATAATCTAGGTCCTCGGAAGGAAGGAAGGAAGGAAGGAAGGAAGGAAGGAAGGCTAAGTCAACCTTGAGCCCCGTCAGGATCGAACGCCAGGCTGTGGGCAGAGTTAGCCGGCGATACGGCATTCTGACCACTGCGCCACCAGGGCTCTGCTTTCCATCACAATCATGTGACGTCTCGCCTCACTACCCCAGGAATTAATTCACGGCAGCGACACATAGGTCATACAATCAGGGATGGTCCCCTGAAGCCTTGCTTAATGACTGCACCTCTTAATGACAAATTTTCTAGTCCTAACTGTGATGGTGAGTCCAAGACTCCCCGTCATACAGATCACAAAAAAGAACAGGCAGTTCCATGGATGACAGGAGGTTTTCGACAAGAATGTGGCACATTTAGCGGCCCTTCTAGACATTACAAGTAGTTCTTGAAATGGGTGGTGTTTTGGTTCATGGCAAAATATGGATAATTTAAAGCTTTTAGCCATCTCTAAATCTGATATGGATGTCAAGCCAGAACATAGTATCTGCTGTGAAACTTGGGGAAAGTATTCCGTTAAGCCAGTGGTGGCGAACCTATGGCACGGGTGCCAGAGGCGGCACTCAGAGCCCTCTCTGTGGGCACCCGCGCCGTCGCCCCAATCCTAGGCCTTCAGCTGAGTTTTATAAAACCTTTTCACTTTAGGCCTCCGCCACCGTGTACAAAAAAAGAAGGTTCAATCAATCAGTCAATTTCAACTTCTCGCGGGAAAAAAAAGATCTTGCAAAGTTGGAATTGATTGATTGAACTTTTTAGTCCCACCCTGTCTGCTGTTACCACCGCAGCCACGCCCACCTGGCACCCGATGATGCATAAGTGGATTTTGGGTTGCAGTTTGGGCACTCGGTCTCTAAAAGGTTCGCCATCACTGAGTTAAGCAATCAATCAACCAGAATACAGCTGGAAGGGACCTTGGAGGTCTTCTAGTCCAGCCCCCCCCCCCGCTCAAGTAGGAGGACCTACACCATTTCAGACAAGTGTCCGTCCATGCTCTTCTTAAAAAACCTCCAGTGAGGAAGCACCCACAACTTCTGCAGGCAACTTCTGTTTCACTGCTTAATTGTTCCGTTGGGAAGCAATTAGGAATTAGTTAGGAAGCAATACATGATCTTCATTTATTAGAAAGCAGTCACCTTTTTCTTGGAACAGCTTCTCTTCCTGTCTTTGGTGACGAGGTTTGTATGGCAACGCACCCCGGTCCAGTCCTTCAGTCACAAAGCCGTCTAAGAAAGACAATGAAGCATCCACCTATATTGAATCAGAGATGGGTTGAAGATGGTTATTCGGTTCAGACATGTTTAAAGGAAGCATCATTCTGGATTTTATTTTATTTTTTCCTCCAGCAGACTGACAGACATGCCAGATCCCTGTCGCTCGTTCACCACATGCAGCTCTGGCAGAATAAAGGCACACTGAGCTTCTTGCAAGAAGCTAATTGGAATCAGATGTCCTCAGCAAGAACTGAACTAAGTGCATAAGCCTAGACATTAGGTTTTATTATTATGGAAAACAATAATAATGCCCAGAACAGTCTGCACTCTTCCAAGTAAAATGGCTCGTCTGGATCTTTTATTTATAAAGCAAATTTTAAAAACACAGCCCTCCTCTTTCAGAGGTTCACACTGCTTCCTCCCTCCTAGTTTTCCGGAAATTACTGAAGACTCCTTTATGCCGACAGGTTTGGGGCGTATGAACTGTCCTCTGCCCCTGCACCTAGGAATGTTTTCCCATCATTGATTGTATTTTGATCCTGATTGTATGTTGTATGAATGTGTTTTAGATTAAATGAAATGTGTTTTAGATTAAATGGTTCATTGTTATTGTTAAATTTCTTATCTGTTATTGTATTATTGTTGTAAACCGCCCTGGGTCTCAGGAGAAGGGCGACATAGAAATTCAATAAATAAATAAATAATAAATAAATAAGAAGTCCTCAGTTCTCAAGAAATAAGCCGCAAGGATGCACATACAACAGGTTATCCTCGACTTACGACACAATAACCGAGCCCGAAATTTCTGTCGTTAAGCGAGAGATTTGTTCAGTGAATTTTGCCCCATTTTGCGAGCTTTCTTGGCTCCGTTGTTAAGTGAGTCATTGTAGTTGATCAGTTAGCAACCCAATTGTTAAGTGAATCTGGCTTCCCCATTGACTTTGCTGGTCGGAAGGTCGCCAAAGGAGATCACGTGATCACAGGACGCCGCAACCGTCGTAAGTACGAACCAGCAGCTGAATTTTGATCCCGTGATCACGGGAAGGCTGGAAAGGTGGTAACTGTGAAACATGGTCATCAGACACTTGTTTTACTGCCATTGTAACTTTGAAAGGTCACTAACTGCTGCAAGTCAAGGATTACCTGTATTGTCAACGTAGTCAGACAATACCCGCAGGACTAGTAGATTTTAGACTGCAAAATCAAAATTTATAGCCCTGCCTACTAAGAAGCCTGACACAGAAGTGTTAGAAGTGGACAAAAGTGTTTAAAACAAGGAGAGAAAAGGGCAAAGATGACTTTGTAGAAATGAGAAAGCCAAAGCTGTTATAAAACAATCCATCGGATAATAAATTACCGGCCTAGGGTGCACATATCACGTTATTGAAAATATTATTTTGAAAGAAAATGTCGCATTAGATTAGATTAGATAACCTTTGTTGTCATTTTTTTTTTTACTGTGGGCACAATGGCACACATTAAAAAGGAAATTGAGTTGCTTGCTCTCCAAGCGTACACATACATAACACACATTTAAACATAACTCTACACAACACAGGCATGTTCTGTCTTTATTGTAAGGTTACAATTAACAGAGCCCTGCACATTTGAAAGGACATCTCTCCCCCCCCCTTTGCATTTTAGTCTAAGAAACGTGGGGGAGGGGGTGTCCCTTCTGAGACTTTGCCACAGCCCAATAACAACTGTGGGCTCAGTTGCCTTTTATCTGACCACTGCTTGGTCTGCAGCTTTTCTTCCTGCCCCTAAAGCAGGGGTGTCAAACTCAATTTCATTAAGGGCCGCATCAACATTGCAGTTGTCCTCAGGGGAGCGGGTAGGTGTGGCCAGGGTGGGCGTGGCCTATTGCGTGGGCATGGCTCGAGTGGGTGTGGCCTACTGGGTGGGCGTGGCCAGTTCTACATCATTTGCATCAAGGGTGCCTGTGGGGGCCTGGGCAGGAGTGGGACAGATCTGAGGGTCTCTGGCAGAAGGGGGTGGGACCAGGGCAAGCGCCAAGGCATGGTCCACTGGAAGAGCCTGCCAAAACCCCTCCCCCAGAGCCCATCAAGCCAGATATATGAAGTAGGCAAGGGCCATTTGTTGGCCACTTCCAGGCAATGGTCCATTTCTTCATTCCTCACAAAGGGGGACACCTCCCCAGCATGCACCCAGGGGGCGGGGCCAACACGGCAGGGGCCGGTTCCTCGCTGTTCCCAGACGCCTTGTGGAGCTAAGACTGAATGCGTTTCAGCATAGATGGCCACCACAAAATTGTACATTGGCTCCCGGCCAGCCTGGGCCAGGGCCAAGGCAGTGGGGGCCGTTCCCTCACTGTTTCCAGGATGGCTTCGCGGGCCACATGAAACCACGTCGCGGGCCGCATCCGGCCCCCGGGCCTTGTGTTTGACATGTATGCCCTAAAGTCATTCTCACGTACCATTGCACCTTGTAGTAACAAGGACTCACCACAACGTTCTTACAGCTCGCATCAAGTGGAAACAGTCTCTTCATCAGTTCCTTATTTTCGTAAAGGTATTTTAACTCGAACGCCTGCTGCCTCATGCTGGTATCCAAGGATGCGCTGAATTCGAAGAAGAATTTCTCCACCGTCTTTGAACCGGTTGCACGGGAAGCCGTTTTAGAAATTGCAGCCACGATCCAAGCTTTGGTTTCAGACGTGGTGTTGCTTTTAAGGATCCGATACAAACTTGCTAAAACAACTTCAGGATCCACGTTTTGCAGGAGGTAACTGTACTCTCCCAATACCTGTCAGGAATTTTTTTTAAAAAATATCACGATTAGTCAATGAATAGAAAGTCATTTTACAGCACAGATTGTAAATTCCAGTTTGGATTTTCTCTAGTTTAAGAAACTGTTAAACTGAATATAAGAGCAACGCTGACGACATTCATTTGCTATCACACGAAACAGAAATATTCAGGAAGAATATATTTCTTACACAGTTGTTCAGCAAGACAGATATTTTATAAAGGAAGGGACTTGAGACCTTTAAAGCCAAAATTTCAGTAATAATAAGGTTTTCATCTTCACTTGGTTCTCATTCCAACTCTTATCTTGTTGTCCCTTACAATGAACTATTCTTTATACTGAATATTTATCCTCACACTTAAAAAAGAATGATCAAAGAACGAAAAAAGAGGAGCAAAATCAGAAGCCCTTTCCAAAAGTGTTTTTACCCTTTTCCAATTTCTAAAGAACGTTTGCAGTTAAAAAAATATTCACTTATTACTGCCAGATAATTAGCTTTGTTGGTATCTACTCAAAATTGGACTTAATCTTATTTGAAAGTCATAAAAATAATGTTTTAAATTTGATGTTGAAAAGGAGGGGTTTTTTTTGTTGGAGTTATGTATATAGGCACATGAAAGCAAGCAATGCGGACTTCCGGTGGCTCCGCCGGCGTCGCTGGAGTCTCTAACGTGAGGCTCCGGTCTCTGAGTTAGTATAGCCGTCAACAACAGCGCTCAACAGCTGTTTGTTGCGGCGAAAAAACTCCTCTTCGGGCAAAGAAGGGGAGTAGAGCTTCAAGAGCCGGGTTGAGCCCTTCCAAGACCCCTGGAACAAGTTTTCAGGGGCAGAGAAGGTGTGCTCCCCAGGCACTTGAAACGCTCCTGCTCAGAGACGCTTCTGTCGGCTGACAGAATTAGACGCCGCGACCGCCTCTGTTTTGAAGAGAGAACAATAAGGATTTTTAAACAGACGGAGTGAATACAAGAGTTCTTTGAGTATTGCAAGTATTTTGTTATTTTGTTTATGCCTTTTTACTTATAACTTTCTTGAATCAACATAATTCTTTCAAAATGGCGATTGCTTTAAGCTTTCACTTACTCAGTGAAAGTGAAGAAATCGAAAGTATTGAATCTGCTGGAAAGTGAAACTGAATTTTCTCTTCTCTTTCTGAAGTGATGTTTGAGAGACTATTTAGACTTGATGTATTTACTAAATTATAACGCAAATTGGATTTTAAAAGAAATTGAGAAGGGAGGAATTGGCAATTTTAAAAATCTTTTTTTCTACTTTTTCCTTTTTTTCCTTTTTTTCTTCTTTCTACTATGACTATGAGATATAAGGCAGCAATGGCAAAGGTTTTTTTAGAATCTCAAGAGCTTATACAGTCTCCTTCGGAAATGCTTACAATGAAAGATTTACAGAATGCTTTAACTGTTGCATTATTTCCAGTAATGGTTACATTATCTTCAATAAATGATAAGCTGGATAAACTGGAGAACAAGCTGGATAAAAAGATGCCAGAACAGAAAAAAGATTTTAAAGCTATGACAGAAGTTTGTAACTTAGAGCTGAGAGAAGATATTATTGAAGTCAATAAAGGAGTATTTTTTTCAAATGAAACTGATCTTCAATTGGCTGCTGAACATTATATAATACAATTTAATCAAGAAGTAAAACAAGAACAATCAATTAGATCCCTTTTTTCAAATGGAATTGATTTACAATTGATTGCTGAACATCTTATAATACAATCTAAATCAAAAGGAGAGCAAGAAAAAGAAGAATACAGTACTGAGTATAAAGAGAATAAAGGATGGATTTTGTTTGATAAACAGTTTATTTATGGACTGGAGGAAGAAGACTTGTTTCAAGAAAGGAAGGGTTGGTTATTCCTTTTTGATAAGCAGCAAGAAGAGGATTTATTTGACAAAAAAGAGACATTGATTCAGTTCAAGATGCGAATTACTTATGGAGGTGAAGAAGTAAAGAAGAGAGATTTATTATTAACGAGGGAGGCCTCGTTACGGAGGTCTACTTGGCTGAAAAAAAAACCTAGAGTTCGACTGAAATGAAATTTAAAATTGTATGCAAGGGTTTATGGGTAATTTAATATTATGGACTGAATTAAGGACTAAGATTATGAGTAAGATGTAAGAGAAGATGATTAATGGAAGACATAACTAAACTGATGAAGAATGTATTTGTTCTGAAATGATCTAGGTTTGATATTGAATTGATTGATTGAAGGGATAGATAAGCATTATGTGATTTGTTAAAGTTTTAGGAATGTAAATTAGAAATGGAATAAATTGATTGTCAGATGAGAAAGCCCAGAAGTCGATTGAAGAGATGAAATTTAATAAATGTAAGGTATTAAGGTTAATCTAAGATCATGGGGTGAATTTAAGACTAATTTTACAAGTAAGATGTAAGAAAGGATGTTTAATGGAAAAAGATTAAGATTATAAGTAAGTTGTAAGATAGGATGTTTAAATGATATATTAAGATATATTAAGATATATTATTACAAATTAAATGTATTAGATTTGACTTAGATTGGTGGTTTAGATGTAAATGATAAATACTATTCTTAACAAGATGAGCTGATTGTTTAAAGGAATTAAGGTTAATTTAAGATTATGGATTGAATTAAAGATAAATATTATAAGTAAGGTTTAGGAGAGGATGTTTAAATGAAGATATATATTAAGATATATTATGGTAAATTGAATTGAATAAGAATATAATTATTATTATTTTTTCTTTTTTTATATAGTCTAAAATTCTTGTTAAGATTATATAATTATTTTGTTTGATGTAGTGGGGTTTTCTTTTGTTATACCTTGTATTCACTCTGGGAAGTCGGGGGGGGGGTTAGGGAGGCTTGATAATCTTATACATGATGTTTTCTCAACTGCAATTGGGGTTGGAGGAAGAATAAATAATTACTGTTACTGTTATTAAGGGGTTGCTCGGGTGTCCTCTGGGCTCCACATCTGATGGGGAAAAAGGAAGGAGGAGTGAAGGTTGATGTAAGTGTAAGTTGATAAGAAGGGGGAAGAGGAGGATGGAGATAGAGAAGGAAGCAGAAAGAAGAGAAGGAGGGAGAAGGTAGGTAGTCAGTTGGTAAGTGAGGGGGAAGGATAGGGTTGGTGGGATGTGGTGGTGGGGGTGCCGAGCAGTGATGTTAATTGTTTGGGATGATTATTTTCAGTTGAGTTATTAGTACTAGATGTATTGAAATGTATTTATATTTTGTGTATGGATGATTGTTTACTTTTATATTATGATTTGATATGACTAGTTTCTTTTTTCTGTTAAAATTATAAAAAAATTAATAAAAAAAAAAAAAAAAAAAGAAAGCAAGCAATGCATAGAATTGGGATTTTTGGAACCCAAATTGAATTTTTTAGGTAGTAGTTATATGAAGCAGTGATAATGATCTCATAACTAAAATTCCAACTGAATCACACGATGAAGAGAGTCATCCTTATGATGACTAATAATAATACTAAGTAATAATAATAATACATAATTCCTCCAAAATATTCTAAATCCATCTGGACTTGTGTACAGTTGCAATTCAGTCCTCCAAGGTTTAATTCTCTGTCTATACTTAGATTTCACTAATGTTAAAATAGTCTCATCTTTGTTTTGTTTTGTTTTTCCTTACCCAACTCATCACTTGAAGAAATTTCTGTGGATAAACTGCATTTTTGTCCTGTAGTAATGACAGGTAAGATTGGACGGCATGAATCCGCAGCTGAACATCTTCTTTCTCATCTTCAAAGCCTAAGAAAAAGAGGCTTGTTTTTTTTAATTGATGGAAATAGCTATTCTTTTATTATTATTATTATTTAGTAAGAGGGTTGCATTATTCTCACCCAGTTTGCTCACCTTCTGCAAGAAGTCTCAAGAAATTGTTTAGAACGTCGGGATGCATTTTATCTCCTCCCACAGAAAACACGTCATTCATCGTCCAGATGAACCATTCATTGTTTGGAGCATATGTGTCAGGGACATTAAGGAAAGGACACAAGGGTTTCATCAAGTGTTCTATTACAGAGTCTTACAGAGATAATAAATGTCTTTATTAAAGTTAACTTGCGCGCAAAGAGGGGGAAGCATTTATTAAGTGTTCAGGGACCTGAAATGATAGCAAGGCGTTCGTTCACACAAGTCCGTACCAATTACAAGCAGTCCTGGCTTAATGACTGTCCTGTTTAGCCACCGTTCAGTTACAACCATACTGAAAAAAGTAACTTTAAGACAGGTTTTCCCATGTATAACCATCGCAGTCTTCCTGCAATCACAATTGCCATTTGCAAGCGCCACAGCTGGCTTCTGAAAAGCCATGGAAAAGCCAGCAGTAAAATCCCAAGTCACAGGATGTCTCGCTTAGTGGCAAAGTTGCCAGTCCCAGTTGTGCTTGTTCAGTAAGGACTACATATATTTGCTAGGATTTCCATGGTTTTCAGATGTCAGGAATGCAAGTTTCAAAGGCACGATCCAGATTGTGCAGCTCTGATGTAATGGAACTTCAGTTGGAAGCAAAATTTTGATCTTTATACAATCAACCTGGGTAACTTTAGGTGACTGCAAAGCAGATCCTATTTTTTTAAAAAAAAAAAAAACAAAACTCAGTTTTAGATGCAATAAAATGGAACAACCCTCAAAATGATTATATCCAGACCGACAATTTAAGCACACGAAGCAAAAAAAAAAAAAAAAAAGGATATTTTTCAGCTAATTCTGCTATTTTTCCAGCAATGTTGATGATGGTATATTCCTCTTTGCTTAGATTTATGTAGTCAAGCATCTTCTGTACAATGACAGCGACGTTTTGTTCATTGGTTATTCGGTACAGAAGTTCCAAGGTCTGAAGGAGACGGCAGAGTGGATAAAGGTTTAATAAATTTCACTCGAGTGAAACAGAAAGAAGATAAAACATACGCTGCATTCGGTTTAGGAACCAGTTAACACAATAATCAAAGAAATGCAATTACAGGTAGGCTTTATCTTACAACAGTTCATTTAGGGACCGTTCTAAGTTACAACGGCACTGGAAAAAAAATGACTTATGACCATTTTTTCACACTTACGACCATTACAGCAACCCAGTGGTCACATGATGAAACTTTGGACGCCTGGCAACGGATTCATATTTATGAGGGTTGCTGGGTCATGTAATCAGCTTGTGCAACCTTCTGATCAGCAATCATGACAATAAAATGAGACAAAACTCTCTTAACAAATGTTTCACTCTAGCACAGCGGTTCTCAACCTATGGGTCGCGACCCCATTTGGGGTCGAACGACCGTTTCGCAGGGGTCGCCGGACCGCGGTCCGCCATTTATTTATTTTTGTTTCTTTTTTTGGTGCGCGCATGCCGCGCATGCGCGGTTCGGGCTGTCGCGCGCGTGCCGCGCATGCCCTGTTCGGGCCGTCGCGCACGCGCCGCGCATGCGCGGATCGGGCCATCGCGGTCCGCCATTTTGTTTTTTGTTTGTTTTTTTTTGTTTTTGTTTTTTTTTCGGCGCGTGTGTGCCGCACATGCACGGATCGGCCCGTCGTGGTCCGCCATTTTGTTGGGGTTTTTTTGGGCACCGTGCATGCGCGGATCGGCCCGTCGCACGTGCCGCACATGCGCGGATCGGACCATCGCGGTCCATTTTGGGGGTTTTTTGGTTTTTTTTCGGTGTGCGTGCGCCGCGCATGCGCGGTTCGGGCCGTCGCACGCGCACCGCGCATTTGCGGATTGGCCCATCGTGCTCCGCCATTTTGTTTTTTTGTTTGTTTGTTTTTTCCGGCGCGCGCACCGCACATGAGCGGATCGGCCCATCGCGCGCGCACGCGCCCGGGTCGGGGTCACGGCACACATGGGCGGCGCAAGTGGGGTCTCAACCTGAAAAAGGTTGAGAACCACTGCTCTAGCAAGAGACATTTTGGGCTGGATTGTGGTCGTTAACTGCGGACTGCCTGCATTTATTTATTACTTTGCTAAGAGGGCCTAACTTCGTTAACATCAAATGATAACTTGGTTTTTATTACCTCTCTTTTAATGATGGGATCAGGATGTTCCAGACACTCAATTACTGTGATTTGGTGTTGCAGTGCAAGGTTGGGGTCCTGCTGGACAACATACGTTAAAGCCTTTAATCCTAAGGAAGGGGGGGAAAAAGAAACCAGGAAGTTGGAAAAATGAAACTGTAGGCCAGCGGTTCTCAACCTGTGGGTCGCGACCCCATTTGGGGTCGAACGACCATTTCACGGGGGTCGCCAAACACCGCAGTCCGCCATTTTCTTTCTTTTCCCCTCGGCCGGCGCAGGGGGCAACACCGTGCATGCGCGGGGTAGCACCACGCATGCGCGATGCGGCCGTCACGCCGCGCATGCGCGGTGCGGGCTGTCGCGCTGCGCATGCACGGTGCAGGTCGGGGTCGCGGCCTGCAAAAGGTTGAGAACCGCTGCTGTAGGCATACAGCATTTATTCCGTGGGGGGGGGGAAATGAGAGAACTCACCCAAATATTTCAAATTAATTTTAGGAGACAAGACAAATTTCCCAATGCATTTGGCGGCCTTCTCGAGCAGATCAGATTTGGGGTGAATTGTATAAATGGTGTGGACACATTCAAACAGGATCGCTGCAGGAAAGACGAAGAGAACATGTGAGATCCGATGCATTAAAAAAAATGACGATGATGCGGGGGTATTAAAAACAAATCGAAGCAGCTGACAAGAGGCAGGAAAGCATTTGTAGGGCATTACAGCAAAAGTCCCCAACCTGTGGGCCACGGCCCATTACTGGTCTGTGGCCTATTTGCAACCGGTCCGCGCGAGTAGATGGTTGGTGCACGTGTGTGCGTACAGCCCCACTCACGCAAGTGTCATGGGCGCTTGGAGCCCCACTTGCGGGGGGTCGCGACCCCACTTGGCAAGCGTGGCAGGGGTTCGCGGCCCCACTTGAGCGAGTGTGATGGGCGCTCGCAGCCCCATTGGGTGTGAATGTTGCGGGCACTCGCGGAGGGCGAAGCAGGCGGGGCAGGGGCAGAGTGGGGGTGGGGGCATTTTTGGGCACTCAGTCTCTAAAAGGTTCGCCATCACTGACCTATAGTATACATTTTGTTCTTCTTATGTTAGACAATCTTACTTCACCTACCATAGGTAATGTTGTGATTGATTTCTGCTCTCCTTAAAGATTCATCCAAAACTTCATACATTAATTCACTGGTCCTGAAATAGAAGGAGAAAAAAAATATTACTTTTTTTCTTGTTAAAAAAAGGGGGGGGAGAGACTTTAGGTCGTTCCCTAGCCCTTTATCAGATTTAAACCGTTCAATAACTCTGAACAATTATTCAGCATGCAAATGGTTCATACCTGCAAATACCTGTATTGCAAATAATACTTTTCCCCCTCACTTTTCATTATCGAAATTGTGAGAATTTACCTCGGATCATCTTTTCCAAGTAGCCTCAGTATTCTTAAAAGCTGGATTTGCAACCAAGGGGCTGGAGTGTTGTGATAGTTATAATCCTCAGGGAGCTTTCCTCCAACCACCTGCTTCAGAATTGTTACAAAGCTGCTTGTTAAATCCTTACATTCCGAGGAATTTTCCTAGACAAAAATACAACACGCACAATTAAGAATTGACAGTCAAGAATTTGTGGCATTTCATCGCCATTTTCCCTGTTCTTCTCAAGTGAAAGCTAACATTTTAATGATTTCTCACCCCGGAAGGCAACTGACAGTTAAACACAAAACACAGAACAAACACATTGTGGTCAGCAAGTACAAAATCTGCTTAAAACGATGCATATCTCTTATGTGCAGAAATGGACAGATTAACTTCAGAGATTAAAGAGAAAGAAGAGTCGGTTTACTTTAAAACATGGGATAATTTTTACCAATGGTTAGTAAAACGAAAGAGTGAGAAAGGATTGTGATATTTAATGGTGAATATATTTTATTAAGATGAAGGATATGTTTTGATTAATTGATATTGTTCATGACTGTTGTTTTCTATATTTACTATAGCTACTCACTACTATATTAATTACTGTTATCGAACGTACGTACCCGGACAATAGTCTGTTTGCTAAAGTTTGAAAATGTTAATGGGGAGTAACCCCATTGTTCCTATTCTTGTTCCAACCCTAACCCCAACCCTGTCCTCTACCCCGAACCCCAATTCCCATATTGACCCCACCCCCTCCCTAACCCTATAAAACTCAATAAAACTCTGTATTAAAAAAATGATGCATATCTCTAAGGAGGTCTTTTTAGAAGCACTGTCTAAATCAGTGGTATGAATTCTATGCTGCCCTTAAGCATCATCTAGAGAATCCACTCTTTAAAAGAAGCAAACGTCACTTTTAAGAAGGATTGAAATTTCACAGAGCTGTTGAACCTTACAAGACTTCAGTATTATTACATGAGATTTAATCAGATTTTAAGGATAAGATTGCGAGAATATTTTAAGACTCCAATTGTTTCTCTCTTGCTCACATCACAATTTTATTTGGGGGCACATGTTCTATTACAGCAAGCTCCTTTGTCATTAAAGAGAATATTGGACCTTGTCATATTACTTGACACTGAAATATAGTAAGTGCCCAAAACAATTACTGAACTGTACAGTTATGAGAAGAAACCATATAAAATATTGAATTAGCAGTGCGAAAAAGGACTGGAATCTCCAAGCTAAATGCCCAAATCCCCACAATCTGTTATTAAAAATAATGAAAGGAAAAAAAGGTACTAAAAGCATTACAGACAAGTATTATTTTCCAACCCTCCCTTTGTTCTACTCTGACTCACGTACAATATTTATAGGCATGTGAAATGTGTTTTGACTTCAATCTTCAATCAGTTCCCTTTCCTCTTAAAAACCACACTCTAAATATTTATATTTGACTCGCTGAGTCATTTATAGTACGGATGAAAGCCAATCTTGTTTACATTCGGTTAAATGTCTGTCCTGGAATATGTGCTGTCAAAATTAACAGCCTAACGACGGTTAAGAATCCCACCTTCACCATCTGCAGGTAGATGTGCAAAGACGCTGCCATGACACCCACATCTCTATCACAAAGCGCCCTCCGGAATTTGCCGTGAATGTGCTGGACTTGATTAGGTGCAATTAAGTAGAACTTGTAGAGTGCCTGGACAGCTTTTCTCCGAATAATTTCCCTAAAAAAGAATCAGATCGAGTTGAGCTCAGCTCTTACCTCCAGGCTGACCCTGATCTGTTTACAGAAGCCTGATCTCACAAGCTTCATACATACGGTCAGCTACCATTCTATGCTTGCTTGTGCTTCGCTGCGGGGACAGACTGTCATGAACTGGGGGGAGGGGGAATGAAGGGAGGAAGGTTGGGAAACGGAAGTAAATGCTGCATCTCCTCAAGACGCTGCCTCAAGGTCACCCAGCTGGAAGAAGGGGGCTAAATTGCGCTTGAACTGACGTTTAGGAAAACATATTACCGGAACTGGATTTGTTATACTGGGGAAAGGAGCATTGAAAAATAGTTATGGAAGGGAAGAAGAGTAGAACTTAAGGATTTGGGCACAATACACTGAATCTCTTATAAACTAGATCTTTCTCAACAAATGGAGCCAAAACCTAGCACAGTGATGGCGAACCTTTTAGAGACCGAGTGCCCAAACTGCAACCCAAAACCCACTTATGCATCGTCGGATGCCAGGTGGGTGTGGCCCATTGGGTAGGTGTGGCCCATTGGGTGGCCGTGGCTGCGGTGGTAACGGCAGACTGGGTGGGACAAAAAAGTTCAATCAATCAATTCCAACTTTGCAAGATTTTTTTTTTACACAAGAAGTTGAAATTGACTGATTGATTGAACCTTTTTTTTTTTTTTTGCACACGGCAGCAGAGGCCTAAAGCGAAAAGGTTTTATAAAACCCAGCTGAAGGCCTAGGACTGGGGCGATGGCGTGCGTGCCCACAGAGAGCACTCTGAGTGCCACCTCTGGCACCCGTGCCCTAGGTTCGCCACCACTGGCCTAGCACGTACTTAGAATGCTGAAGTTTGTCTTCTACGAGCGGAAGGACAGCAGGAATCATTTCTTGCGGGAAAAGCTGGCTGGCCGCTGTGAGGGCCATGCACACCTCCATGAGATTCGTGCTCTGCAAATCCTGCCACAAAGAGGAGAAGGATTTTGTTAAATGGGTTGACTACAGACAGTCCTCGACTTACAGTCACCACTGAGCGCAACGTTTCTGTACCTAGGTGAGAGAGGTGTTAAGTGAGTTTTGCCCCATTTGAGGATTTATTTGCTACCTGGGAGCCACCAGTATTTGCGGGAAATCTTCTTTTCACTTCTCTCCTCCAGGCGACTTGCTGATCAACCCACCACCCCATCTCATGTCCTCCATTTTCATATCCCCCAACACTAATAACATTGTGCAACACTCAGTCATCCACTAAACTAGGGCTCTTCAAACGTGGCCCTTTTATGACTTGTGGACTTCAACTCCCAGAGTTCCTCAGCCAGCCTCCATTTTGTTTGTTAGATTTAAGCCAGGGGTCTCCAAACGTGGCCCTTTTATGACTTGTGGACTTCAATTCCCAGAATTCCTCAGCCAGCCTCCATTTTGTTTGTTAGATTAAGCCAGGGGTCTTCAAACTTGGCCCTTTTATGACTTGTGGACTTCAACTCCAAGAATTCCTCAGCCAGCCTCCATTTTGTTTGTTAGATTTAAGCCAGGGGTCTTCAAACGTGGCCCTTTTATGACTTGTGGACTTCAACTCCCAGAGTTCCTCAGCCAGGCACGTATTCTGGGAGTTGAAGTCCACAAGCCATAAAAAGGCCACGTTTGAAGACCCTTGCACTAAACCTCTCCACGCTTTCACTGGCTGGATAAATGTCAATCACCAGACATTAAGCAGGCAGATAAACAGACATTATCTTGTTCTGGTAACTGTGCAGCCAGTTTATATGGGTTACTGACTTGGAAGAATGAAACTTGAGAAACAATCTAAATTAACTTGCAATGTTTGCAAGAAAACAGTGCAGTGATCAAAGAAAGTTTACATTCAAACCATAACTGCTGTTGCTTTCTTGTAAGTAAAAAAAAAAGATTGGCCTTCAGTAGATCCAACTACCAATGAAAGGGCAGACTTTAAAGGTATTGAGCACAATTTGTGTGTGCATACGTGCCTGTAGACAAGCTCCTGTTACTATGATTCACACAAATCATTAACTTGTAGTTAGGCAGACAGGAACCGCAGCAGATCTTACAATATTCCTTCTTTCTCCTCCACAGGAAAACATTTAGCAAGCATTCTGCTTTCCCTTAAGCCTAGTTGATCAAGTCAGCTCGAGAAATTATGGTTTAAAGCATATTTTGCAAAACCATACCTTCACCACTGTATTCACCAGCAGAACCAGCAACTCATGGTTTTCATGCAGAAATAAAGAAATTGCCAAATAACCTAAAAAAAAGGGGGTGAGAGAAATATTCTGCATTAAGACATCAAATAGTTTCCACCTCTCTATATTCTACAAGTGCAGTTCAACTTATAGCAAGAATGACATACATCTCTCCAAGAAGCTCACTGGCTGAATACTGTAAAGCAGACATGTCAAAGGCAAGGCCCGGGGGCCGGATGCAACCCGTGAAGTGGTTTCATGTGGCCCACGAAGCCATCCTAAAAACAGCGAGGGAACGGCCCCTGCTGCCTTGGCCCTGGCCCAGGCCGGCTGGCCAGAAGCCAATGTACAATTTTGTGGTGGCCATCTATGCTGAAACGCACTCAGTCTTAGCTCCACAAGGACGTCTGGAAACAGCGAGGGACCGGCCCCTGCCGCGTCGGCCCCGCCCCCTGGGTGCATACTGGGGAGGTGTCCCCCTTTGTGAGGAATGAAGAAATGCACCATGCCTTGGCGCTTGCCACGGTCCCCCCCCTTCTGCCAGAGACCCTCCCACTCCTGCCCAGGCCCCTACGGGCACCCTTGACGCGAATGATGTAGAGCTGGCTATGCCCACCCAGTAGGCCACACCCACTCCATCCACGCCCACCCAGTAGGCCGCACCCACCCTGCCCCCCCCAGGGCAACCGCAATGCTTATGCGGCCCTCAATGAAATTGAGTTTGACACTCCTGCTGTAAAGGTTTGGGAGATACCAGGCCAAAAGCCTGTTTTACCCACATAAAGACTACAAAGGCGTCATGATTTATGGACTTGAAGATGAAGAAACACATAATTGATGAAAAAACCTACCAACTCTTTTCTCAAAAAGATTGCCTTGCTGTGCCAGCTTAATGGCATGGATGTATCCAAAAGAGGCTTCATAGCCCAGCATCTCACAGTAGACCATCCTCACCATACATTCCTTCATCAATTTCTGAAGAGCAGAAAATAAAATGTCTTTAAAAACAATCTGGCATTGCTATCTTTATTAGTTAATTTATATCTCACCTCAATCAAATCTTTATGACGGTCACAGACCAGCCTAAGGAGAGTGGGATATAAAAGAATCTAAAGTTTAAAAACATTAAATGGGAAAAAAAATAAGGAGTCTGATCTAGTAACTGTAAAGCTTACAGCAGCTTTACAACTATAGGCATCGGTGTGTAGAGAGAACAGTAACAATTATATTTTATTTTGTTTTAAGACTTACCAGAGTTGTAGTTGGTACGGAAACAGTGGCTTTTAAATTATTTAATTCCTGGTGGATAAGTTTTTCTTCTTCCTAGCAGTGTATAAAATTGAAAACGTTGTTTAAAAAAAAAAGAACCCCTGAAAATGAGCTAAAGGCTAAAATAGCACTTTGCATTTCGCGATTCTTACCTTATTTTCACTTTGCACATTCTGAGGTCTTAAAAAGCAGTTAGAAAAGAAGACAATAATCTCCCTCTTTCATTCAGGGCAGGGAAGGAAAAACGGGAAAAACGAGGGGAGGGGGAGCAGATGCAAGTACTCTACACAGTAAGGCATGGCTCCCCTGGCTATAGAGGAAGCAGAAGAAGGGGGACTCTGCACACGTCCAGGGAACTCTTGGGCACGCCACTGAGCCTGGGGAGCACCTTGCAAAAGGAGAGAGGGGAGGGAGAGAGGAGTAGAGAGAGAGAGAAAGAAAAGAGGAGGGAGAGAGAGAGAAAGAAAAGAGGGCGGGGAGGGAGAAGGAGAGAGAAATAAAAGATGGGAGGGAAATAAAAGAGGGAGGGAGAGAGAGAAAAAAGAGGGAGGGAAAGAAAAGAGGGAGGGAGGGAGAGAAAGAAAGAAAAGGAAGGGAGAGGAGAGAAAGAAAGAGGGAGGGAGAGAGAGAAAGAAAAGAGGGAGGGAGGGAGAGGGAGAGAGAAAAGAGGGAGGGAGGGAGGGAGGGAGAGAGAGAGAGAAAGAAAAGATGGAGGGAAATAAAAGAGGGAGGGAGAGAGAGAAAAGAGGGAGGGAGGGAGGAGGAGAGAGAAGAAAGAAAAGAGGGCGGGAGGGAGAAGGAGAAAGAAAAGATGGAGGGAAATAAAAGAGGGAGGGAGAGAGAGAGAAAAGAGGGAGGGAGGGAAAGAAAAGAGGGAGGGAGGGAGAGAAAGAAAGAAAGAAAGAAGGGAGAGGGAGAGAAAGAAAGAGGGAGAGGGAGAGAGAAAGAAAAGAGGGAGGGAGAAGGAGAGAGAAAGAAAAGATGGCGGGAAATAAAAGAGGGAGGGAGAGAGAGAGAAAAGAGGAGGGAGGGAAAGAAAAGAGGGAGGGAGGGAGGGAGAGAAAGAAAGAAAGAAAAGGAAGGGAGAGGGAGAGAATGAAAGAGGGAGAGGGAGAGAGAAAGAAAAGAGGGCGGGAGGGAGAAGGAGAGAGAAAGAAAAGATGGCGGGAAATAAAAGAGGGAGGGAGAGAGAGAAGAAAAAAGAGGGAGGGAGGAAAGAAAGAGGAAGAGAAAGAAAGAAAAGGAAGGAGGGAGAGGGAGGGAGAGAGAAAGAAAGAGAGAGGGAGGGAGGAGGAGAAAGAAAAGATGGAGGGAAATAAAAGATGGAGGGAGAGAAAGAAAAGAGGGAGGGAGGGAAAGAAAGAAAGAAAAGGAAGGGAGGGAGAGAGAGAGAGAGAGTAAGAAAGAGGGTGGGAGGGAGAAGGAGAGAGAAAGAAAAGATGGAGGGAAATAAAGAGGGAGGGAGAGAGAGAAAAGAGGGAGGGAGGGAGGGAGGGAGAGAGAAAGAAAGAAAAGAGGGCGGGAGGGAGAAGGAGAAAGAAAAGATGGAGGGAAATAAAAGAGGGAGGGAGAGAGAGAGAGAAAAGAGGGAGGGAGGGAAAGAAAAGAGGGAGGGAGGGAGAGAAAGAAAGAAAGAAAAGGAAGGGAGAGGGAGAGAAAGAAAGAGGGAGAGGGAGAGAGAAAGAAAAGAGGGAGGGAGAAGGAGAGAGAAAGAAAAGATGGCGGGAAATAAAAGAGGGAGGGAGAGAGAGAGAGAAAAGAGGGAGGGAGGGAAAGAAAAGAGGGAGGGAGGGAGGGAGAGAAAGAAAGAAAGAAAAGGAAGGGAGAGGGAGAGAAAGAAAGAGGGAGAGGGAGAGAAAGAAAAGAGGGCGGGAGGGAGAAGGAGAGGGAAAGAAAAGAGGGAGGGAAATAAAAGAGGGAGGGAGAGAGAAAGACAAGAGGGAGGGAGAGAAAGAAAAAGGGGAGGGAGGGAAAGAAAAGAGGGAGGGAGGGAGAAGCAGCCTGTGCGCGCGGACACTTCTGCCCCCCCCAACGGGCGAGCGCGCTCGAGCACGCGCACCGCCCCCCTCCCGGGCTGCCTGATTGAGCGCGCGCGCGCACCTGCCCCCCTCCTTCCCCTACCGGGCGCTCCCGGGCGCCCCCAGGCCTGCCTGCCTGCCCGCCCGCCGGCCCTCCCCGCCCCGCGCGCGGCCTTACATGCTTGGAGGCGAGCGCGGTGATGCTGCGGATTAGCCCGCCCAGGCGCGAGGAGGTGGCGGCGCTCCGGCCGGGCCGCGCCGGGCCTCCTCCGCCGCCGCCGCCGCCGCCCAGCGACGCCGCGGTCTCGCGCTGCTGCCCCAGCCAGCCGGGCAAGGCGCTCAGCGTCCGCTCCACCACGTCGCTCATGCCCGCACCGCCGCCTCGGCCGCCGCCGCCGCATCCCGGAAGAGCAGGCCCGACGCCGGCCTCGGCCCCCGGCCGCCGCCTCAGCGCTCATTTCCGGGCGGGCGGGCGAGGCCTGGCCCGGCCCGGCGCCTCCCGCCTCGCCTCGATCTCTCCCTCCGAGGCGCATGGGACGGGTAGTCCCGCGGCGCTCGGCCGTCCCCGGGGGAAGCGCCTGAGGAGACGCGGCCCGCCGGGGGCCTCTGAAGCCCGGAAGGGAGGAGAGGGGCAGGGGTCTGGGGGAACTACAAGTCCCATCGTCCTTCTCCAGTGGCCCGCTAAGAGCCTCTTCCTTCCTCCCCTCCCTAGCTTCCTTCCTTACCACTCTCTTTTTCCTTTCTTTCTTTCTTTCTTTCTTTCTTTCTTTCTTTCTTTCTTTCTTTCTTTCTCTCTTTCCTTCTTTCTTTCCTTCCTATCTCCCTCCTTCCCTCTCTCTCTCTCTCTCCCTTTCTTTCTTTCTTTCTTCCTTCCCTCCCTCGCCCTTCCTTCCTTTTTTCTTTCTCTTTCCTTCCTTCCTCCCTCCCTCTCTTTCTTCCCTCCCTCGCTCTTCTTCCTTCTTTTTTCTTTCTTTCTTTCTTTCTTCCTTCTTTTTTCTTTCTTTCTTCTCCCTCCCACTCTCTTTCTTTCCTCCCTCCCTCCCTCTTTCCTTCCTCTCACTTTCTTTCTCCTTTCTTTCTCCCTTCCTTCCTTTTTTCTTTCTTTCTTTCTTCTCCCTCCCACTCTTTCTTTCCTCCCTCCCTCCCCCTTTCCTTCCTCTCTCTTTCTCCTTCCTTTCTTTTTTCTTTCTTTCTTCTCCCTCCCACTCTCTTTCTTTCCTCCCTCCCTCCTTCCTCTTACTCTTTCTTTCTCCTTCCTTCCATCTATCTATCCATCCACAGGTGCCTATCTCAGTTTTACCTGACTCTAGACGCCTTACAATAAAAGTGCAGAAGATATACTCTATCAAAAAATAAAATACATGCCACTGCCCAAGCAATCATCCCCAGCCAGGGGAAGAGCACTATTCAGACTCAGGGCCTTAGCTACAATCCATCTTTATTCATTTATTTAAAGCATCGTCTTGTACACAACTACCATAGTAAGTATAAGTACAATAAGTAAATACTTATTGACAATTGAAAGGTGGTGTGAAGTAGAGACACTTTATTAGATTTTCTGGTCAAGAAATGCTGAGAAGCCTGATGATAGTTATTGTTATAGAAATGGTTAGTAGTTACTATTTGGTATAACTAAAAAGTTGATACTGTAACATTGTTATGTATCTTATTTCACTTTAAAAGGTTGCAAGTCACTGTTTTCTGTTTCTTTTTTTTATTCCCTTCTATCTGCTTTCCCTTTTTTCCATTGTCTTTTTTTGTATTTCATATTAAGAAAAAAAAACTTTTAATAAAAATATAGGATAAAAAAGAAGCCTGAAGATGGCACCAAAAGACAGCTTTCCAAAATAACTTTGGAGAGTTCAAAGCTTTTGGAACATCCTTAATCATGCAAACACACAAAAAAAAAATACTCATTTCATAGAAGTGGGAGATAATCTGTTTCCTTTTACAAGATAGTCTAAATCAGGGATGTCCAAACTTTGGTGACTTTAAGACTTGTGGGCTTCAACTCCCAGAATTTTTCATGCTGGCTGGGGAAGTCTGGAAGTTGAAATCTACAGATCTTATAGTTGCCGAAGTTTGGATAGACTTGATCTAAATTAGTGTTCTCAACCTTTTTAATGCCACAACCCCCAACCGGTCGTAAGTCGAGGACTACCCAACCAGTCGTAAGTCGAGGACTATCCAACCGGTCGTAAGTCGAGGACTATTTCCCTGCCCAGGAGCTCCACGCATGCATGGTGCCATCCCCTGCACCAGCCGAGGCATAGCTGGCAAAGGCCAGCGACGGTGCAGGGCAACCACCGGCTGGGCCACCAGCTGTCCCAGCCCAAGGGAGGTAAGGCAACCGCCGGGCCCCACGTGCGCCAGCAACCCTCCCTGCGCCCGCCGGCCTCCCACCTCCCACCCCTGGCCCTCTTTTACTTACATTTTTAGTAGTTGCTCAGCAGGGAGGGGTAGAAACTTCCAGAGAGCTCGCCTTCGCTGCAGACAACTTGTAGCACCGTTTGCAGACTGGGACTTTTGGCGGGCTCAGCAGGGCACAGACAGCTTGGACAATTCCTATTGGCTTTTGAAAGCCAATAGAATTAGACTCTATTCAAGAGAGTCTATTCTATTGGCTTTCAAAAGCCAATAGAATAAGAAGGAGTAGCACAGCTAAGGAAAAGGGGGGGGAAATGGCGGACTGCGTTGTTTGGCGACCCCTGTGAAATGGTCATTCGACCCCAAATGGGGTCGCGACCCACAGGTTGAGAACTGCTGATCTAAATACAGAGTTCTAAGTTTCTACAGAAGCCTCTTATTTAGGACTTTAATCTTTAGCTAGAAGGTCAAATGTATTGAGCTGGATTTTAACCACAACTCCTTCACCAATTTATCTATGGTTGAAGTCTATTACTGTCACTTCCTAAGTCACTGAACTATTGGGAGGAAGCATAGCAAAATCACAACTGTGCACCTAGATCCTGTTCCTACACTTAACTTTTGAAAGTAGCTTTAGGCTTCCTGGGGATGTACTATTTATTAAATTGTTATCCCACATTTATTACATTTATAAATAATTCAAGGTGGCCAACATACATTATACTCGTTCCTCCTCTTTTCCTCACCATAACATTACTGTGAGGTGGGTTTGATTGAGAGAGAGGGACTGGCCCAAAGTCACCCAGCTGGCTTTCATTCCCAAGTCAGGACTAGAACTCACTGTCTCCTGGTGATTGGTTCAAAGACATCCACTAGGCTTTCATGCCTAAGGCGGGACTAGAACTCACCATCTCCTAGTTTCTAGACCAGCATCTTAACCACTAGACCAGCGGTTCTCAACCTTTTTCAGGCCGAGACCCCACCTGCGCCGCCCATGCGCAACGCGACCCTGACCTGTGGCGCGCATGAGCGGCGCGACGGGCCGAACCGCACATGCGCGGCGCGTGCGCAACAGCCCGAACCCTGCATGCACGGCGCGATGGGCTGAACGGCGCATCCATGGCACGATGGGCCAAACTGCGCATGCGCGTCATGTGCACGACGGGCCGAACCGCGCATGTACGGTGCGACGGGCCGAACCCACAGGTTGAGAACCGCTGCACTAAACTAAACTGGCTCTTTTTCTCATTTCCTAGTCTGGCATACCAAGTGGGGCAGACGTCACGGGCGTCTACTTCTTTCACGCAGGACTATTCTGATCATAATGTAATGAGCATAAGGCATAGGACAAGTCAACATTACTCTTGGCTTTAAATTATGCCTATCTTTCCCCAGAAAAAACTGTTTGCCCAACACTGTAATAGAAGCTTAAGTGCAGAAGTTTCCATTACTGTGATTCAGCATTATGGTGTGTGCGTTTGATAGCTCTTTCCGCTACCATCTGGCCATTCTTTCTTTCCAGTGCCTTAAAATAAACAAACGTTAGCTGATGTATTCCAGAATATCCTTGATCTGTAAGTGTGTGATTTAATTTTCTCCTAACCTTTCTGGGCCCTCCATTCTCTCCTCCTTTGAAATAAGAGTTTTGGTTTTGTGTTATTTTCCACAACATTTCCCAACACCGATTATTCAGTACTTTTCAAGAAATGACTAAAGCCAAAGAGCAGATAGATCAAGTGTTTACTGACAAGACACCATAAGAACACCAAGTTTCTACCCATAAAGTAGTTTCTGGGCTATCCACTCAATAGGGTTTTGCCTACAATTATTTTGTGTGCCTCTCTTGAAGTTGGCCCAGTGGAGCAGAGACCCCCAACCTTTTGGGCACCAGTGACTGGTTCTGTGGAGAAAGATTTTTCCGCGGACCAGAGAGAGTGAGGTTTTATGTGCTGCATGCATCCCATGGATGGGGCTTTGCTTGTTTGTGTGGCCCGGTTGCTGGCATGCTGTGGCCTGATGCTGGTCCATGGACTGGGGGTTGGGTACCCCTGCTCTAGAGTGGGGATCCCTTACATTTGGCATTGACAGCATATGTGAAAGGTCAGAAAAACATGGAAACTGATAATACAGATAGTCCTCGCTTTATAACAATTCATTTAGTGACTGTTTGAAGTTACAGAAGTTACAGAAATGGCTGTCCAGTCTGTTATGTCTGAAATGGTATAAGGTTTCCTGCCTGAGCAGGGGGTTGGACTAGAAGACCTCCAAGGTCCCTTCCAACTTTATTATGGATCATTGCACAGTCAGCCAGATGTTCAGACTGGATTTGGCATTTTGTCTACCTATCGAGTCCTTACCAAGGACCTGGGATAGGCAAATGTGGATGTTTGATGGTATTACAGATATTGTCGCAGGATGGAAGCAGTTCCTAGTAAGGCTGCCTTTTGCAATTGACTAATCGCGAATTCGTCAATGCCAATGATGGTATCCAAGTGGTGCTCCAGTTGTATTGGGATTGCACCCAAGGCGCCTATGACTATTGGTACTACCCTTGCTTGCTTTTGCCACAGTCTTTCTAGTTCTATTTGTAGGTCTTTGTATTTTGTTATCTTCTCCAGTTCTTTCTCATCTATTCTGCTGTCTCCAGGCATTGCCACATCCACTATCCAGATTTTTTTGTCTTTCTTATCGACAATTGTTAAATCTGGGGTGTTATGTTGCAGGTGCTTGTCTGCCTGAGCAGGGGGTTGGACTAGAAGACCTCCAAGATCCCTTCCAACTTTAGTAGTAGTAGTAGTAGTAGTAGTAGTAGTAGTAGTAGTAGTAGTAGTAATTAGTAGTAGTAGTAGTAGTAGTAGTAGTAGTAGTAGTAGTAGTAGTATATTAGTATTAGTATTATTAGTATTACATGTCCGGGGGTCTGTGATTGCTTCTTGCAACCTTTTGATAAGCAAACTCAAGTGGGGAGCTGGATTCACTTAGCAAACATGTTACTAACTTAACTACAGTGATCCACTTTAACAACTGTGGCAAGAAAAGTTGTAAAATGGGGCAAAATTCACTTAACAACTGTCTCTCTTAGCAACAGTAATTTGGATCCCAGTTGTGGTCTTAAATTGAGAACTACCTATAGTGTTTTGGAGACCAAGAACGAGACTTTTGAGCTAGCTCTGGGCCTCTGTGAAATTCCATGAGGCAAATTCTTAGCCTGAATAGATTGCCTTTCCTGCCTAAACCTATATGTAATTTTGGATCGAAGCATTTCTGTGTGCATGCATGTATATAAAAGTGCCATTTATCGTACATGTCAGCTTACCCTGGGCTTCCCTTCAAGAGAGGTTCAGTGACGTGTGTGTCCAGCCATGATGTGCCCCCCCGTCTCTTTCAGAACGAGGTGGGCAAGTGCATCTGTCTAGAAGCAAGATTTTTTTGTGTGTGGGTGGAACACACTTGGAAACAAAGAATGTTTCCATACTGGGTTTTAATGCTTTCCCGTAGTTCTTTCCAGCAAGTGAGGCTGGGCTGGAAAGAGAACGGATGCACTGCACGCATGCTCCAGCATCCGCAGCCCCCCCCATCCCTTTCTCATCCCTGATCTCCTCCCCTCTTCTCTCCTCCACCCCTGCTACCGTAGGATCTGCCCAGAAGGAAAGGAACTAGCTCATCTACTGATAGGGAAAGGAGAGGAAAGGGAGGAGGCTGATCTGTCACTGGGAATCTCTCCAGCATCCTCCCAGTAGCTGGCTTTATCCAGGAGCAGCTGGGACTCTGGGTATTTCAGCACCAGCAGCCCTGGACAGCTCCAGATTCATTGAACTGGTACTTGGAGCTACTGGCTGAATCCACCCAGAGACCTACGTCATCACACAAAAGAAAGAGGCGAAGCATCCTTGTTGGGTGCCCCTTTGATCTGCACTACATCCTGCTTTTCCCTGGAGCCCCACAGCGGGATTTTCTCCTAAACCATGGGCAGAAAGATGCTTCTCAGCCTGTTAACGGTGTTGTCCTTGATCGTAGGCCAAATGTTTGGCTTCCCGAAGCCGGAAGGTGCAAGAGAAGGTAAGCAAACCAGCCTTACGAATGGGTTGGTCTCATTTTAAACTTCTTCATCTTTCAGTAGTTGTAATGTATTCTTATCACTCCTTGCCTTGCAACGCGAAAGGAATAACTCAAGGAGAGGTTATGAGATGCTGAACAATTTTTAAAGAATAAAAATTATAACATGTTGGTTCAAATTGGTTCCAAAACGTACGTATACAGATTTGGAACACAGCCCCTAGATAAAAGCTGATGTGTGTGCCAAGTTAAATAGACAGGAAAAAAGAGGGGGATTCCAGAAAAATTGGAGAAAAAGTTTGAATTTCTTTTATTTTAGAATTTTTTTTTTCATGCTGGGCCTCTGATTTGCAAGGAAACATTTTCGCCGTCTCCCTTTGTTACAGGTTTCTCTTAATGTCATACAATCTTTTAATCTCTTGATTATTCCAAGCTGATTACATTACTGCTATTTTAGTCCAGTTCTTATGAGATTCTTTTTTAAATTGTGTGCATTAGTTGATTTATGATGACAAATAACAGTGATGCCTTTATCTGAAGGAATATCCAGTGCTAATTCCATTAATTAAAAACAAAAATAAATCCATGTTTTGTTTGGTTTTCCCCTGACAAGATTCCTCTGGGATTTGTTTCAGCATTTTTAAACAAGTGGAGTATTCGGGAAAGAGGTTGGGATGGACTTTAATAATATATTTTATTATTATATACATAGATATGTGCAAGAGAGAAAGCATGAGACCCCGATTGTACCACAGCTCTCTAAATATGTATGTCTCTATTGCAGATAAAACAATATACAACAGAGAACTAAGTGTAGAGAGACCACTGGAAGAACAGGTAGGTAACGCAACTTTTTACACAAATATATTTCAGTAATGTAAAAATCAGCAGAAGCTAAGCTTCTTAACTGCTAGGAGAATCCCAGTGATCTGAAGAAATTAATTTTGTAGTACTAATAAAAAAAACCAACCAACCAAAAATCCTGTGCCACATAAACATTCCGACGAAATATTTGCTAAGGCATCAGCCCTGTAAAAGTCAATGTATACAATGGCTTGTTCAGAAGCTTATGTGCAACTGCATCCCTGTTACAGCATGGGCTTTTAGCAGACAAGTGACTAATTCACCACTGGCAAAAAAATCAGACTCACGCATCTGATGACGTAGATGTTCACACACCAAAAGCGCACAAAAGAATAATGGTCCGTCTTCAAAATGTTCTGGAATCCTCAAATGTTTTGATGATTAGCCAAAGCTGCGGAACGTTTTTGGGGTTTTGTGGTTTTTTTGTTTTTTTGGGGGGGGGGAGTGATAGTTCTACACAGTTTTGAGAATTCCACCTCACAGTGGTTAATGACCACTTTAGCCTTTGAGGAAGAAGAGCGTGGGACTAAATCAGACCTGGGATCCATTTTTTTCCTAGTGTTTAAACACTGGCAAACCTCAGGTTTTAAACTGATATTTCTCCTGCCCTACTTGAGATACCAAATGCTGAACTTCATCTCCTTTGCTTAAAAAGCATTTCCTCCCTTCCTGAGCTACTGCTCATCCTCTTCCATTTATGAAATCAATAAAGGCATCAATGGGCATGTTCAAAATGCTTGATTACTTTTCTTGCTAGGGCAGAATGCTCTCTTGACTGTCTTTGGGGAGAGAGAGGGTTTATTTGGCTGTATTTTACTATATTTCCACAAATTGGCTACCAGACACCTTACTGAAAGAAGGAGATAAATAAGAGCTTGTACATTTTGGAATCCAGCAACAATTAACTATCCAATAACTTAAAGAGGCACAGGGAAAAATACATCAGAAGTAAAACCCACAAAGCATTAAAGAACATAAAGGCAAACATCAACGGGAATATAATTATTTTTCCCCCTACTGCTTAAGTAGAGATGTAGGGGACATGATGCTTTATACTAAGGCAAGCTAATGCAAGTAATGCAAGATAGCTGCCATCTGCTCGTTTTAATTAATGATAGCAAGGGTGAGACTAGGACCTCATACAGGCAAAGTATATTTCTGCATTGGCTGATCACCACTTTTTGAGAAAGGTTTAGAGCAGCGGTTCTCAACCTGTGGGTCGCGACCCCATTTGGGGTCGAACGACCGTTTCACGGGGGTCGCCAAACACAGCAGTCCGCCATTTTTTCCCCCATTTCCCCCCCTTTTTTCCCCATTTCCCCTCGGCCGTCGCGTGCGCGCCCCGCAGGCGCGATTCGGGGTGTCGCGCTGCGCATGCACGGTTCGGGCCGTCGCACGTGCGCCGCACATGCGCGATTCTGGGCGTCACGCCACGCATGTGCGGTTCGGGACGTCGCACACGAGCCGTGCATGCGCAATTCGGTCCGTCGCGCTGTGCATGCGCGGTTCGGGCCGACGCACGCACGCCACGCATGCGCGATTTGGTCCATCGCGCCACGCATGCGCGGTTCGGGCTGCCGCACGCGTACCACACATGTGCGATTCGGCCCGTCGCGCCGTGCATGCGCGGCGCAGGTCGGGGTCACGCCGCGCATGGGCGGCGCAGGTGGGGTCTCGGCCTGAAAAAGGTTGAGAACCGCTGGTTTAGAGGTTAAATAATATTCCATAAAGCAGGGGTCTCCAGTCTTGGCAACTTTAAGATTGTGCACTTCAACTCCCAGAATTCCTCAGCAGCACAGCTGGCTGAGGAATTTTGGGAGTTGAAGTCCACAGGTCTTAAAGTTGCTAAGGTTGAAGACCCCTGCCACAAAGGCTGCTCCAGAAGTTAGAAGCCACCACTGGACATTGTCCATCTTTATCTGCCATTTATCAAAGTTCCAAAGCCAAGGCCAACCATAGCTAAGCTGCAAGTTATCATCTAAGTCAGAGGTCCCCAAACTTTGGGGCACCAAGGACCGGTTCCGTAGAGAGAGGTTTTTCCGCAGACTGGAGGATGCGTGCTTTTGTGTGTTGCCTGCATCCTGCTGATGGGGCTTTGCTCAGTACTGGTCCACAAGCCAGGAGTTGGGGACCCCTGATCTAAGTCATGGACACTTTATTTCCTTCAGACTGAAATCTAAACTTGGTCTTTTGGTAACATGTGGGAGGCCTTGTTAATCTCCAAGAGGTTGATATGTTTCTCTTCCATCACCTTAATTGTAAATTAGTGAAAACTGAGAAATGCCTTACAATTTTGGGACACAGCATGTGGCTCCAGACAGTAATGGCGTACTTTTGATCCACATACTTCCCTACGACCGGTGAGAGCGCACAGGGTCTGCCTCCTCCGGGTCCCGTCAGCGAAGCAATGTCGTCTGGCGGGTCCTAGGGGGAGGGCCTTCTCTGTTGTGGCGCCCACCCTCTGGAACCTATTGCCCCTTGAAGTCCGCACTTCTCCCACCCTCCTGGCCTTCCGAAAGAATCTTAAAACCTATCTTTGCCGGCAGGCCTGGGGATGATTGTGGATTGCTGTTTGAATGATGTATGTGTGTTGGGTTTTTTATTTTTAAATATTTCTCTGATTTGGACTTAGACTGTGACCGATGTTTTATATATGTTGTAAGCCGCTCCGAGTCTTCGGAGAGGAGCGGCATATAAGTCCAAATAATTAATAAATAAATAAATAAATAAATAAATAAATAAATAAATAAATAAATAAATAAGTGAACTGCATAAACATTGATCCAATCTCTCTTGACAATACTGTCATTATACAAAAGTCCAATATTGGATCAACATTGCAGTCTATTGATTAGGACTGTTATTTTCATGTCCAGCTATGTTGGGACTATCCTAGAATTCATAACTAGCTACCCAAAGTCCATTCCGAGCATCTGTAGGAATAGCTGGAAAAAAAGAAACTCAAATGAGTTGGTATTAACAAATATTAATCACAAGTATGCAATGTTTGGGGCTAGGCCATGGGTAGGCAACCTTGGCTGTTTTATGACTATTCCGGAGAACTCAGGGCGGCTCACAACATGATAGAAATCACAGTAAAAATACATGAATATAAAAACCCCTAAGTTAAAAAAGAAAAACCAATCATTCCACAAACATACACACAAACATACACTGGCTAGGGGCAAGGTGTTAGCTGGTCCCCATCGCTACTATCCCCAAGATGCTTCCTTGTAGCCCAGTTTACTCCTGTCGGTTTATCTTGGGCCGATGGTGAAATGGGCCACAGGAAGCCAGTTCCAAGTCCTCACTTATTGTCTCCCCCCACAGATTGCTGAAGCAGAGGCAGACAAGATGAAGAAATCACCCAGGACAGGTGAGCCATCTTTTCTTAATCCCTGACTCCCTCACTATTCCTTACACTTTTTTTTATTCCTGATTCAGACTGCTGCTTGCTCAGGGGATGAGATGGTTTCTCCACCCATCTATATTCCAGATCTTCCAGAAAATAAGCCAGAATTCAGGAATTATTCATTTGTGGATGACTTGAACCTGCTGAGATCTGTTGTGGAAAAAGACAGAAAGGAAAAGGAAATGGAATCGGTCAGGAGTCCTCTGTATAACCAACAGCTTGCTCTTGATGATGCAGATTCCACCAAGAGACGCAGGCTGGTGGATGAGTATGACTCCACTAAAAGTGGTGTGGATGATAAATACCAAGGTACTGCATTAGCCTTCACCGGCCACGATTATGCTTTGAATTCATCTTACATACACAGATGAGTTGAACAGCTTCTCTGAATGCATGACATCACGGTAGACTCATCCATCTTAGCGGACAAGCAACGGGAATGCCAAGATGGCCATGGGCCAAGTACTGCTGACGTGGGTAAAGGAATGAAATTTAGGAAAAAGAGGAGAATAAAATTCAAGCCATTATGCAACAGCACAGAATGCACTTAACCGTGGCTTGTTAAACAAATCACAGTAGCTTAGGACACACGTAACCATGATTTCACATTTCAAAGGCTACAAATATGAACAGTTCAAGCCCAGACCTAACCAATAGCATAATACTTGTCTGACATACAAGCAAATTTATAACTTAGAGTTTCTCAGGTGCTGTTTTTTGGATCGCCAAAGTGGCACCATTTATGCGTAACACGGTAGGTGGTGCCACTTCAGCACTCCAAAAAAAACAGCACTTAAGAAAGTTTAAAGCAGTGTTTCTCAACCTTGACAATTTTAAGGCATGTGGACTTCAACTCCCAGCAATGCTGGCTGTGGAATTCTGGGAGTTGAAGTCCACATGCCTTAAAATTGTCAAGGTTGAGAAGCAGTGGTTTAAACCATGGGCAATTAGGGCAACTTTATGACCTGTGGGCTACAACTCCCAGAATTCCTGAGTTAACTCCAGTTCTGGGAGTTGAAGTCCATAGGTTGCAAAGTTGGTTGTAGATATTGTGCTGGGGGGGGGGGGAGGAGGAGGAAGAGGCTTACAGAAGCTTACCTTTGCAGAAATACTGAAAGTTCAAAATTTTAGAATCCCAAACTGAGATGATGAACACCCAAAATAAACAGTGACAGTGAGGACAATTAACCAGTGGAACAGCTTGCCTCCAGAAATTGTGAGCGCTCCATCACTGGAGAGGCTAGACCAGGGGTAGGCAACCTTGGCTCTTTTATGACTCGTGGACTTCAACTCCCAGAGTCATAAAAGAGCCAAGGTTGCCTACCCCTGGGCTAGACAGTCACCTGTCTGAGATGGTATAGGTTCTCCTGCTTGAGCAGGGGGCTGGACTAGAAGACCTCCAAGGTCCCTTCTAGCTTTATCCTATTCTATTCTAACAAGGCATTTTACTTCATTGGAGAAGACTCATTTGAAGTAAGCTGGTGCCTTCGAGTTGTCAATTTCTTGAATTCTAGTTATAAGACTTCTGGTGAGCATCCGATTGGGGAGATCTGCTCTCTGGTGCTGCTGGTACCTCTGATTCTACTATAAAGCACATTTTGGAAGAACATTTCTGTCTATAACAAATCTCAGTCTGTTCTCATGGATGCCATCCAAATGCAGTGTAATCCCCATATTAGAAAAAAAAACAACAACGTGGAATGCAAAAATAGAAGCCTTTTAATTTATCAGCATTGCGTAAACCAATTTCTTTCTGCATGCATGATGTGAATTTTCCATGAGGTTCACAATTAGCGCTAGACATTTTTTTTAAAAAAAAAAAGGAAGACAGGAAGAGACTGCTGATTAGCTCAGAATGTACCGCTGAATGAACTTTGATTACTTAACTATGAAGCACAGTGTTAACTGAGCTTTGTTTATATAGTAAATATGTAAAGAGGGTAGCTATATACATAGACAAACTGTGGGATAATCTACAGAGCCATGCAACACACTCACGTTGTATGTCCAGCAGAGCAGAATAGCAGAAAATTAAAAAAAAATAAATCTGATTTGATCTGATGCTGAAGTTCAACTTACTGTAACTGGCCTAATATTTGGGCCTAATAATTACTGAGACTAGAGACGGGGCCAGTTCTACTGTTAGGCACAATGCAGTTCTTCAAGCTTTTGAGTGTGGCCCCACAGTCCTCCGGGGGTAGTTCCCAAATTATAAAGTTTAATGGGACAGAAGGAAAAGATGATTAAATGTAGTCATGCCTATTATTAAGTGCAATCGTAGTTTGATTATATTTAATTTCAGTTTAATGTAAAAGGAAAGGATTTTTTTTTTATCGTGGCATCATGATTACCTTTTGGAGGATGGTCCCCACAAAGCCATTCAGGCAAATTGTGGGCCATAACGTTAGAGAAAACCATAAATTGAGCAGAATGAGACATACGCCTCAAAGATAGATAGAATTTTTAGGATAGGATTTTTTTTTCGGGTCTCCTCCAGGAGATACCAAGGCATGGACCTGGGGCTTTGTATTCTACCACTGACCTGATTGATTCGTTTGTCCATCGAATTTGATGAGGACCTTGACATCTTATGAGTTATGGGCCATCGACGATGTGTCTGTAGGTGGCTGATAAGACTGATGTTAGCACGGAATGTTCTGCCACATACTGAACAAAGAAATGTAGACACTGTTACTTCGGCATTTACAGCTCTGGCTTTGCGGAGTGCACGCTTCTCTTGTGCCAAGATTGTCCTTCTATGTTCATATGTCTGGCAACCCTGGTACACATCTTTTTATCTCCCTGATATTCTTTCAGATGACCCAGATGGACTTCATCAACTTGATGGGACCCCATTAACAGCTGAAGATATTGTCCAGAAGATTGCCATGAGAATTTATGAGGAGAATGATAGAGGTGTCTTTGACAAGATAGTTTCCAAGCTTCTAAATCTGGGCCTGGTAAGTGTTTGGGGCATCTGTTTACTTGTACAACCTGCTTGATTTTTTCTTCCTGCCTCTTGTTTGGGGTTCTGAGACTATTTTGAAGAAAATTTTGGAGCGAATGAATTCGTTTTTAAATAAAGCAGTATTCTTTTGCCTTTGAGCTCAGGCTTTCAACAGTAACTTCAGTCACAAGTTGTTTGGCCATGATATGCAAGTTGCCAGTTACTTGAAAGGTTTTATCATTGACAGATAAACTCAAAAGGTAGAGAAAAATAGGAAGGATGTGAGAAGTACTATCTATTAAGTTCTTTCTCGCAGAGCCAAAGCATTGAATTGCCCAAGAGTGGAAAAAGAAGATCAACGTGTAAGCGAAGAGGAACTTTAATCAGTTGCAATGAATCTGTGAATCTTAACTTGCTTTCTGTTTAGTTCTGCATTTTAAAAAAAAATTGCATTGAATTGAAGATCACTTATACAGAGACAACCGTGCGGTTAAAAAGGATTTGCCTTTACCTCTTTCTTCCCTTCCTTTCTCTTTTCAAATTTCCGGTCGAGCTTTTAGATTCTGCAAAATAGCACAGCAGAATGAAAATAAATCAGACACCACAATGGAGTTCATCTGGGTTAAAATGTGATTTATTTTTGCCCATCTGTCTCAAAAGCGCGTCTATGGGACATGCAGAGCTCAGTGAGAGACTCGAAAAGTCTCCGTTGTTTCTTCCTTTTCGCCAGATCACCGAAAGCCAGGCCTACACCCTAGAGGATGAAGTGGCTGAAGCACTGCAGCAGCTGATTGCTAATGAAGCCAAAGACCTGGAAAAGGCATCCAGGGGTCTTGAGGATCTCCCAAGCAAGAGTAACAGTCAGACCAAAGAGAAGCAAAAAGTAAAACCGGTAATACTTCTTAATTGCAATCCGCTTTTATGGAACAGTTCAGTGGACATGCCTACTTGTCAGTCCTTCTTTTAGGACAGGGATGGCGAACCTTTTAGAGACCGAGTGGCCAAACTGCAACCCAAAACCCACTTACGCATCGTCGGGTGCTGGGTGGGTGTGGCCCATTGGGTGGGCGTGGCCCATTGGGTGGGCGTGGCTGCGGTGGTAACGGCAGACTGGGTGGGACTAAAAAGTTCAATCAATCAATTCCAACTTTGCAGCATCTTTTTTTCCCCTGGGAGAAGTTGAAATTGACTGATTGATTGAACTTTTTTTTTTTTGCACATGGCAAAAAAAAAAGTGAAAAGGTTTTATAAAACCCAGCTGAAGGCCTAGGCTGAGGCGATGGCGCGCGTGCCCACAGAGGGGGCTCTGAGTGCTGCCTCTGGCACCCGTGCCGTAGGTTTGCCACCACTGTTTTAGGAAATACAGCATCTCAGTCAAAGAACTTTTACACCGCTGAGAAACCCACCACTGTATACCCTAAAATAGTTTTGTCACGATAGGATCCAGTATGGACTGAACAACCCATATTACAGTGTAATGTATAGGATGACCCCAGCCAATTCTATCCCATAGGATGGCTGCAAGATGCTTTTGAATATTCATTAGCAGTGGATAAAAGTAATGGAATCCCTGGAGTTCACTTCTAGTATTTGCTACTTAAAAATTAGACTTTTAAAGTGTTCTTATACATTTAGTTATCATGGTTGCAGAGAGCCAGTTTGGTGTTGTGACTAAGGCACCAGGCTAGAAATCGGGAGATTGTGAGTTCTAGTCCCGCCTTAGGCACAAAGCCAGCTGGGTGACCTTAGGCCAGTCACTTTCTTTCAGCCCTATTGCTAGATCTATTTTGTATTAATTTATTTAAGCCCTTTGGTGAACAGAAGTGGACTAATTCCCTGTTCAAGCATTCCTTGCTGTGCATTATTTTGGTATCAAATATTTTGGTTGTGATGTCCAAATAGCAATAGCAATAACACTTAGACTTATATACTTTACAGCTCTATGAAGTCAGCATATTGCCCCCAACAATCAGGGTCCTCATTTTACTGTTCTCAGAAGGAAGGAAGGAAGGAAGGAAGGAAGGAAGGAAGGAAGGAAGGAAGGAAGGAAGGAAGGAAGGAAGGAAGGAAGGAAGGAAGGAAGGAAGGAAGGAAGGAAGGAAGGATGGATAGGCAGGTAGGTAGGTAGACAGACAGACAGACAGACAGAGAGCAATAGCACTTAGATTTATATACCACTTCACAGTGCTTTACAGCTCTCTCTAAGCGGTTTACACAGTCAGCCTCTTGCCCCCAACAATCAGGGTCCTCATTTTACCGACCTTGGAAGGATGGAAGGCTGAGTCCACCTTGAGCTGGTCAAGATCAAACTGCTGAACCGCTGGCAGCTGGCGGTCAGCAGAAGTAGTCTGCAGTACTGCATTCTAACCACTGCACCACCAAGGTTCAAAGATACGTACTTTTTATTTTTTTTATGAAGGTGTTAAAAAGTACTGATCCAGATCATACCTTGGATAATACATGGGCACCCACCAACATCTTAGAAAGAAGAAATGAACTGCCCCCAGAGGATCGCTTTGAGGACCTCCAATACTTCCCTAATTTCTATGAACTATTAAAAAGCCTTGACTCCGGTGAGTTTCCTATAGGGGAGTCATTTCAAAAATCAGAGCTATCCCATGTTTTATTTAACTTTTTTTTTAATTATTTCTTGGATTTATAAGCTGTCCATTTCCTAACAGCAGCTCTGGGCAGCTTGTAGGTTTAAAAAATACAATAGCATAATAAACATAAACGGTTGTGAAGTCAGATCAGTTTAAACACTAACACCTCATGGACTCTGATAAGTACTCTGATTCCTATATTGAGGGATGCATTTGCATCTTAAGAACCATAAGAAAAACTCCTTAGCAGGCCATTTTTGTGTTTCAGTTGTTCAAATGCTTAGATTGACACAAATTACTTGCTGAGCTGGGTTCTGGCATCCCATTTGTGCAACTGTGATTTGCCATCTGCCATAATTTAGGATCACAAAGCACAGACCTAGATTTACAAAATGCAGCAGCTAATCATGTTCACACAGCCCATTAAACCAAGAAGGAGCAAACAACCTGATGGCTTAATCCATTACCTGATTTTCACTTATTGCTCAAATCATTAAATGACAAAGCTCTGGGAGAGAAGCAATAAACAAAAGCACTATAAACATCCATTAATTTGGAGTGCTTGCTGGAGAAGAAAGGCAGCCGATCAAAATGAATAGAAGTTAAATAAAAGCTGAGCCATTGCATTTTTATTTCTATATAGATCAGTGGCCATAATCCTCGGCTTTCATGATCTGTATTGGTCCATAATAGCAAAAGGGCACAATCTAGTTCTACAGATTAAGTCATACAGTATTTTTCAGCAGGTCCATTAATTCATATTCAGCCAGCTGTGCAAATTGTCTCCTCTCCTGAAAAATCAAACAGGCTAAGAGAGAGAGAGAGAGAGAGAAATGTGCTGATCAATAGATAAGAGTATTTTTTAAGTTAAACCATCATCACTTCCAAGAGATCACGAATCTGTTTACTCTTCACACAGAGGAAGAAGTGAAAGAAAAGGAAACCTTGATAACAATCATGAAAACTCTAATAGATTTTGTCAAGATGATGGTTAAATATGGAACCATCACACCGGAAGAAGGCGTTTCGTACCTAGGTAAGAGCATGTGAATTACCGGTAATTTTTTAAAGCCATGTTTCTCTCATGAATTGCACCGGGTGATGTTTTTAATCTCAGGGCTTGTTTATATCAAAGCACTGACTGTAACATAAAGATGTATCAAAGTGCAAAATGTTGTTCTCTGAAGTCTTCAAATGGAGGGACATGAATTGGAATTAGGAAACCAGAACATAAGACTGTTTTTGTTTTTTGTTTTAAATAGTTTTTATTACCATTTTCCTTTATACAACGCTAATACATATTCAGCAGACTGTGTCATTTTTATATACTTCGGATCAACATTCTATACAATATATACAATATATACTTTCAATATCTAACTCACAATAACCTTATGTGTATTTCCAATTTTTGTTTCTATTATCTATCCATGTATACCATTTTTCCCAAACCGCATAAAATTCCGAATCGTCTTTTTCTTTTAGTTCTAAAGTGAGTTTATCCATTTCGGCACATTCATATGGCTACACGAGCTAACAAAGTGCCAAATAGAACTAAACCCGGAAACATTTCTCCTGGGAATACTTAAAAAGAAATTTGATAGGAAAATTAGATATTTGATTCTACACATATTAGCTGCGGCAAGAATTGCGTTCGCGCAATACTGAAAGGAACGCAATATACCACCAGAGGGATTGATCATTCAGTAGATGTATGAATGTTTTTTTTTAATTATTATCCACTTGACAGGCAAGATCTCCCTTCCAAACAGGCTGTCTTATTATGAAACTATACAGTTGTTATCTGTTGCAACAGAAATTGTTTTATGAATCTAACAAGGGGTGAGTTGGTACATCATGCTTGACAGTGCCGTATATACGCTTGATAAACGCTGGATTGATAAATGTCAAAGATTGAGTGACCTTTGACTCAGGGCACTCTCTCTCGGACAGATGGGTTTCCAGTTTGCTGTGGCTCTAAAATTAGTTGTGGAATGCAGAAACCTAAGTCCTCATTTGTAAACGTTAAGATTGTGTTTCGTACAACAGTGGTCATTTTGATTAGGGCACCCCAATCAAAGTTCTGAAATATTTCAACACTTAGCTATACAGGAAGTGTTACATAAGCTATCTTCAGTTTGTTTGTTTATTTATTTATTTATTTATTGGATTTTTATGACGCTCCTCTCCAAAGGACTCGGAGCGGCTAACAACATGAACAAAAAAACAACATCACAGCATTTAAAAACCAAAAACCGAGTCGACAAAGCATTTAAAAGACCCCCCAAACACATTCATCATTCACACACAATCACAGTCATCCCCAGGCCTGCCGGCATAGATAAGTTTTCAAAATCTTCCGGAAGGCCGGGAGAGTGGGGGAAACGCGGACTTCAGGGGGCAGTTGGTTCCAGAGGGCGGGCGCCACAACAGAGAAAGCCCTCCCCCTAGGGCCCGCCAGATGCCATTGTTTCGCTGACGGGACCCGGAGGAGGCCGACCCTGTGCGCTCTCACCGGTCGAAGGGAAGTATGTGGCAGAAGACGGTCCCGTAAGTTTACTTATAGAGCCATTTCCTCTGGTGTATTAGAATTATGAAAACCTGGGCCAGTGCTTTATGCAAACAAGGCCGACTGTTGCTGGTGAATAGCATTTCTCTTAAAATGCAGATTTTAAAGGAAGGAGCAGAAACTAGGCCTGCTGTAAATCAGATTGCAAGGTGGTGGGGATGCCTCTCCTGGCAAACTGAGCATAACTTATATTATCTCCTGCTCCCTAGCTTTTTACTAACTGAAGTAGCCCTCTAGATTTTGCTTTCTACAGGTAGTCCTCAATGTACGACCACGACCCAAAATTTATGTTACTAAGTGAGATGTTTGTGAAGTGTCGCCTAGCGGGGCCTAGGGGAAGAGCCTTCTCTGTTGCGGCCCCGACCCTCTGGAATCAACTCCCCCCGGAGATCCGTATTGCCCCCACCCTCTCCGCCTTTCGCAAATTGCTAAAGACACATCTTTGTCGACAGGCCTGGGGCAGTTAACATCTTGCCCCTAGCCAGTGTATGTTTGTGTGCATGTTTGTTTGGATGGTTGATTTTTTAATTAAGGGGTTTTTCTTATAAAGTATTTTAATGTTAGATTTCTATCTATGTTGTGAGCCGCCCTGAGTTCCTGGAATAGGGCGGCATAGAAATCCAATTAATAAATAAAATAAATAAATAAGTGCGTCTTGCCCCATTTTACGACTTTTCTTGCCACAGTGGTTAGATGAATCGTTGCCCTTGTTAAATTAGTAACGCGATTGTCTGGCTTCCCCCACTGATTTTGCTTGTCAGAAGGTCACAAAAGGTGGAGCATGTGATTCCCGGGAACACTGCGACCGTCATAAATATGAGCATCTGGATTTTGATCATGTCATTTTGGGTATGCTGCAACAGCCGTTAGGTGTGAAAAACGGTCAAAAGTCACTTTTTCCAGCGCCGTTATAACTTCAAGTGGTTGCTAAGTGAACTGTTATAAATTGAGGACTACCTGTAATAAGCATCAATTAATAATAATAATAATAAAGTTGGAAGAGAACTTGGAGGTCATCTAGTCCAACCCCCTGCTCAGGCAGGAAACCCTATACCATTTCGGACAAATGGCTGTCCAGTCTCTTCTTAAAAACTTCCAGTGTTGGAGCATTCACTGCTTCTGGAGGCAGGTTGTTCCACTGGTTAATTGTTCTAACTGTCAGGAAATTTCTCCTTAGTTCTAGGTTGCTTCTCTCTTTGGTTAGTTTCCATCCATTGCTTTTTGTCCTGCCTTCCGGTGCTTTGGAGAACAGCTTGACTCCTTCTTCTTTGGGGCAGCCCCTGAGATATTGGAACACTGCTATCCTGTCCCCCCTCATCCTTCTCTTCATTAAACTAGACATACCCAATTCCAGCAACCGTTCCTTATATGCTTTAGCCTCCAGTCCCCTATACTTTATACTTACTTTATACTTTATTTAAATTTCTATGTCGCCCTTCTCCTAGGACGCAGGGCGGCTTACAACAATAATACAATAAAATTAATTTACCAATAACAATCAACCATCCAATCCAAAAGCACATTCATTCAATCTGAAACACATTCATACATCATACAATAACAATCAACACACAGTCACTGATGGAGGAACAATCCTAGGCCCAGGGGCAGAGTACAGTTCATACACCCCAAGCCTGCCGGCATAAATGAGTCTTCAACAATTTCCGGAAAACTAGGAGGGAGGAAGCAGTGCGAACTTCTGTGGGAAGCTGGTTCCAGAGGGCTGGAATTTGGGGTGAAATCCCCTCCTAAAAATAGTCACACAGTTTGATTCTTTGTCTTGCCTTAAAGGCTTAAAAATCTGGAAAATGGCCAACCTCTGTGGCGGTTTTGATTATCTACCCCATGATTCTTGTGTAGGAACGTATAGTGGCTATGATTCAAAGATGTAGATCAGATCGGTTACATTTTCTTCACCCAAATCTCTTTTTCTTTTTCCCTCTACCATATTGCAAACTGCTTTTCAAATACTACAAGGTTGTTTCCATTTTTGATGCAACCTGGCTGAGAGCACTGCTGCTCTGCTGTTTTGGAGGTAGAGAGAGGGGGGACCCTACATTTCCTCATATCTCAACAAGCTTGTAACTCTTCCACCGACTAGACATCTTTGAGAGGGTGAAAATATCATTAGCAACCACTTCATTACAAAGGATTTTTGAGTCTCTATCCCAAAATACCCTAAGTAAGTATTTGGGATAATAAAAAAGAACAGGAAAAAGAAAATTTCTGAATTTTTCCATCGCAGGGTGAAGAATTTTAAGAATTAAGTCAAAAATTTAATACAGGAGACACTCTCTTTCAAATCGGTGTGTCTTAATTATCCATCAACGCAATGAAGATGACTTATGTTTTGTACATTTAACATTCCCCCCACCCCAAAAATGTCTATTAAATCTCTGCTTAGACACAGCCAGCAAAGGAGGAACTCAACCCCATGCTGGGCCACCAGAGTGTGAACCAGCCCCAGGAAATGACAATTAGTGTTGCGGTCCACTTCCACCCTGCTAGTCATAAACACTCCACAGGCAACATTATATTTTGTCGTGAAAGCTGCCAAGTGGAGCAGAAAGCCCTTATCTCAAAGGTTTCTCTCCTGCACTATATTTAGCATCACCATTGAGAAGCAGCTCGGTGTTTCTGACTTTCAAAACACTGGTCTTCTGGAGCCTTAAGAAATGATGAAATGATGAGTTTAATATAGCCATTCATGGTGGGGGGGAGGTGATAATGACATGGTTCCGACAGATGAGACTCTTCAATGCTGTTAGCAGCGTTGACAGATGCTGGTTGAGAGAGTTGTCCACTTGTCTTGGAGACCAAGACACAAACTAACTATCGTTGTGCGAATTACCAGCCAGCTTCAGGATTCTGTAGTGTTAAAAAAACAACAACAATCCTCCCCAATCTGTCCATTTGCAACAAAATCCATGGATGTCTTCGTTCAGAACTACATCCAGTGAGCGTTATGAAATCAGGGCGAGATTTAGAGCAGTTGCCTTAAAATATCCCTGTTTGCTTCGAAATGCTGGAGCTTCCATCTTCAATTATGGATGCAAAGATTTTTTATTTTTTTAGTTTATTGCATGACGTGGTTTGCGAAGGCAGGACGTTTAACAGCGTAGGTACCTCTGCAAAACTGGAGAGGGATTTGCAATCCCCCTAGCATGATGTCACTCTTTGTGCTGGATTGGCGGAGTGGGAAAGAGAGAGAGAGAGAGAGAGAGAGAGAGAGAGAGAGAGAGAGAGAGAGAGAGAGAGAGAGAGAGAGAGAGAGAGAGAGAGAGAGAGAGAGAGAGAGAGACAGAGACAGAGAGACAGAGACAGAGACAGAGAAGTCTGGCCTGTCACTTGATAATTGATGTTATTAGGATTCTGGATGAGCAGTGAAGGACTTTGCATTCAAGCCCAGAGCACAAGAGGCGATAGATAAAATGGCATTTGTCAGAATCAGCCGATTCTGAATTCCACTTTATTTATTTTTTTTCATTTGGAATCATGGTTTATTTCTTATTCTGTGCTTTTTCCACTGAAAGCATTCATATGCGTATTTTTTCTGTGTAGGTAATATTGGACACAGTGCTTTTTTTAAAAAAAAACACTTTGTAAACAGAATAGCAGAGTTGGAGGTCTTCTAATCTAACCCCCTGCTCAAGCAGGAGACCCTATACCATTTCAGACAAATGGTTGTCCAATCTCTTCTTTAAAAGCCTCCAGTGATGGAGTACCCACAACTGCACACAGCATGGTGGTGTATGAGGATTGGAGCCATTGGATCAAAGGAAAGACTATTCCAAACCTCTCCCACTTTTGCATTTGGTGGGCCAGGCTGAGAAATATATCTTCTTTTCCACATCCTGCTCAATCCACCAGATTGTCATGCAAGAAAGAGGAAAAAAAAAATCACCTGATTAGTAAAAAGAATGGTTGTGTTTTCACCCATAATTGAAGCTGGAAGTTCTAGCACTGAAAGCAAGCAAAAAATATTTTAAGGTAGCTGCTTTCCATCCAGTCGTAATTTTTCGAAGGCTCTCTCGATGTAGATCCAGATAGAGGCATCCATGGATTTTCCTGCAGATGAAGAAAATATATCATAAAGGAGCCACTGTCCTACAAGCGTGCTCGTTTTTTTTATTTTTTTCCAGCAGCCGAATGCAAGAAAGGCGTGGAGAAAGAAAAGAGATCTGTACTCTTTGTACAACTTCACAGAATATGTTGTGAGGGCAATGCTTCTCTTGAGATTTCAGCCCGTGACACATGTTTCAATTATTTTAGCTGCAGGAGGGGAAAAGTACTGCCTGAATTGTTTCAAAGATTTCTGCAACCATATTTGTGAAATGTGTGTGTGTGTGTGTTCGCGTGCTGGGTCTGTATATGGGACAAATACCAGCATGCAGAGAATAAGAATGTTTCCATTAATATTCCATTATTCTTTCTGATCCTCACATTGTAGGGTAGCCATATGCCAGTTGTTACTGGACATTATGAAATTCCCTCATCTGGGTCCAAAACAACTTCTTTCTTGCAGAGTTGCTTCCTTCCAATTTTGCACAGGGGGGTATAATTATTTCTGGCTGTAATAATTGCTGGTTATTAGTAAGCGATGAAAAGAGTAAGAATGCTTGAGTTAACTCTCTTCCACTGTGGATCCATGGGCGGAACACCATTTGCTGTGGCACTGTCAGCCTTAGTCTCCACATTCACACCTTCCTCCGTCACAGATGACTCAACCGTCACATTCTTGAGCCTTCAAGTGAGTTTGGACATGTTTTGATGAGGAGAGACATGAACAGACACTACTCAGCGTCTAATCTTCCCCCATGTTTTGCTCTCCTTTGCCAAGGCGAGCAAGTCTTCCTTCCTACGTACCCTGGAGGATGATGTGGGGAGCCATATGCCAGTTGGCGGGCGAGGTTGAAATAAAGGCGAGGAGGGGGCAAAGCCGAAAGAAGGGAGTCGCCCCTTCTATTTTCGCCATCCCTGTCTCCCCACTCCCTTCTGATTTCCTATCTCTCTCATTTTGTCCATGGAATTGGTTGCCCAGTATTACAGAGTGCTGAATTAAAGAAATTTAAGAAATAAATAAAGATCAAAGGTTTCCCCCTGTCCAGTCGTGTCCGACTCTAGGGCAGGGTGCTCATCTCCGTTTCTTGGCCAAGGGAGACAGCGTTGTCCGAAGACAATTTCCATGGTCACGTGGCCAGCTATATGCCAAAGGCTCGTGGAATGCTGTTACCTTCCCACTGAAGTGGTACCTATTTATCTACTCGCATTTGCATGCTTTCAAACTGGTCGGTGGGCAGGAACTGGGGCAAAGAAGGGAAGCTCGCCCTGTTGCGCGAGGATTAATTCTGAATTAATCACTTGAAAAGGTCTTTGTGATACCAGGTTGAGGGTCCTATTTGGTCCATAAGTTGCCCGGCCCTGCCAGTATTGCCTTACTGAGAAATGTCAAGGTATGTACATACAGTATCACGTTTTTTTTAATGGATTGTTAACAAATGTAAACAAGAGGTCTACAGTGTAGTGCAGTGTGTTCTTGATCCTCAACCAAATGTATGGTTTTCCACCATCCTTGTCTAGTGGAGTAGGAAATGAAGGGTAATGAGAAAAAAATGGAAGCGGTATAGGCTGATTTTTGACTGACATTAGAAGCTTGGTTAGAACTAGGCTTTCAGATGAGATGAGATACTGGAAGTACTTCAGTTGCTTTCATTTCATTTCACTTCATTTCATTTGACTTATATGCTGCCCTTCTCCCAAGACTCAGGGCGGCTCACAGCAAAAATACAAGTACAAAAATATAGTATAAATCAATTAAACTACAAATTTACAGTGTAAAAACTATAAAACTATTTCCACTCATACAACACACAGTCACAATCAGAGGCCCCGGGGCAGAGTGCAACTCACACGCCCCAAACCTGCCTGCATAAATGTGTTTTTAAGAGTTTTTGGAAAGCTAGGAGGGAGGAAGCAGTACGAACCTCTGAGGGAAGTTGGTTCCAGAGGGCTGGGGCAGCAACAGAGAAGGCCCTAACCCTAGGCCCCGCCAGATGGCATTGTCTAACAGACGGGACCCGTAGGAGGCCAACCCTATGTGCCCTAACCGGTCGCTGGGATTCATGAGGCAGAAGACGGTCCCGCAAGTATCCTGGCCCATTGCCATAAAGGGCTTTATAGGTCATAACCAACACTTTGAATTGTGTTCGGAGCCCAATTGGTAGCCAGTGCAGCTCACGGAGGGCTGGAGTGATATGAGCATCCTTTGCAGGATTCTGACTAGAGAAGAATGAGGCCTATTAGTTTTCCTGGAGTCCTTATTGGCTTTTGATACCATGGCATTCTTTTCCACTGCCTAATGAGATTTGAGCCTTGAGGGCCATATTTATTATTTTATTTTATTTATTAATTTGACTTCTATGCCGCCCTATTCCGGAGAACTCAGGGCGGCTCACAACATAATAGAAATCACAATAAAATACATGAATATAAAAACCCCTAAGTTAAAAAAGAAAAACCAATCATTCCACAAACATACACACAGACATACACTGGCTAGGGGCAAGATGTTAACTGCCCCAGGCCTGCCGGCAAAGGTATGTTTTAAGCAGTTTACGAAAGGCGGAGAGGGTGGGGGTGACACAGATCTCCGGGGGGAGTTGATTCCAGAGGGCCGGGGCCACAACAGAGAAGGCTCTTCCCCTAGGCCCCACCAGGTGACACTGTCTGGCTGACGGGACCTGGAAAAGGCCAACCCTGTGGGCCCTAACCGGTCACTGGGATTCATGCGGCAGCAGACGGTCCCACAAGTAACCTGGTCCGATGCCATGTAGGGCTTTATAGGTCATAACCAACACTTTGAATTGCATTCGGAGACCAATTGGCAGCCAATGCAGCTCGCGGAGTGATGCCGAAATGTGGGCATTTCTGGGCAAGCCCAATACTGCTCGCGCAGCTGCATTCTGCATTACCTGAAGTCTCCAAACGTTTTTCAAAGGTAGCCCCATGTAGAGAGCATTGCAGTAGTCGAGGCTCGAGGCGATAAGGGCATGAGTGACTGTGAGAAGAGACTCCCGGTCCAAATAGGGCCGCAACTGGTGCACCAGGCGAACCTGTAACCTCAACTGGTGCACCAGGCCATATCCTGTAACCTCAAAGCCAAAAGGGATTACTGTGCAATATCTAAATGTTGGCTTATGTGTCCATCGAGTTCTACCTCGTGCCTCATGCTGTTCAACATCAATGTCAAATTGCTGGAAGAATCCTTCCATGGTCTCCCAGCCACGACCGTTCCCTATCATCCAACTTCAAAGATGCTTTTCAGCTTCTTGGTAGAATCCTAGTGTTTGATGGTGGTGGTCTCCTAACCAAAGATGCATCAGGCCCAGTCTTTGGTGGTGAGCTCAGTCAAGGGCAGCCATTTACCATCAACCTGCTAAGGCTGAATATCACCCCATTTGCCCAATAACCGCCTTCTGCCACATACTTCTCTACGACCGGTGAGAGCTCACAGGGTCGGCCTCCTCCGGGTCCCGTCAGCGAAACAATGTCGTCTGGCGGGCCCTAGGGGGTGGGCCTTCTCTGTTGTGGCACCCACCCTCTGGAACCAACTGCCCCTTGAAGTCCGCGTTTCCCCCACTCTCCCGGCCTTCCGAAGGAATTTAAAAACCTACCTCTGCCGGCAGGCCTGGGGATGATTGTTGATTGTGGTGTGACTGATGAGTATGTATGGGGTTTTATTTTTAATGTTTTTTTGTTCGGATTTAGTTGAAATTGTTTTATATATATGTTGTGAGCCGCTCCGAGTCTTCGGAGAGGAGCGGCATACAAATCCGAATAAAATAAATAAAATAAAATAAATAAATAAAGGAATAGCCCTATCACAAAGTGACCCAGAGTAGAATGGAGCTGGATTAGAACTTAATGGCCTCATCATTTCTGGCCTGCTGGCAGTGACGTGGACTTCAAGAAGAAGAGATGAGTTATTGGTGGCAGGATTTCCGTTTTATTTTTATAAGAAATAAATATAGTTGTAGTAAAACATTCTGGGATCAGCTGTTGGTTTGGATCAACTGAATCAAAATGGGTCTGATGCAATTCCCAGTAGTGTTTTAGATAACGATGATCTATTATTTTAATAATTCATCTATGCACGCTTTGATGTCTGGTCGCTAGCGTACTTTAATTTGCCCCTCTTCTGGAACAACGTGTTCTCATATATAGAAATTGTCTCCTCTCTAATTAGTTTCTGTAAAGAAATAAAAAAAATGGCTGTGGGAAAAAGGTTTTAGATGTTGCTATCTTCCCTTTCAGTGTCATATAATGTTTATTTGCTTGTGATTGTTCAGTTGTTTATACTCCTCTTGGGGGATTGCGTATGCTGCTGTAAGACGCCACGTGGCATACAACACTAATAATAAATAATTCTGTAAATATTCTTGAGTTGCCAGATTATGTATATTATGGATGAGTCAAGAGAATAGGCATCTTATCTTCATCAGAATTACAATATTTCCTCCTTGGACATGTAGCACTTTATGATAGGGTAGGGGGATATTAGGTGTATTTTCTCTCTCTGTGGATAACTGAATTCCACAGAAACTCTAGTTTTGTTTCTAAATGTCAGTGACAAGTGAACAAGTATGTGCTGAGTGATATATGTTTATGTAAAGAAGAGCAGACTTGTCCAAAAATATTGTAGGAACATATTGGGAATATATACTGAGGAATTTTGGAAACAGATATAGATATAGACAGATATAGATATAAAGAGATATAGACATAGATATATAGAAATAGATAGATAATAGATATAGACAGATATAGACATAGACAGATATAGACAGATATAGATACAGACACAGATATAGACACAGATATAGACAGATATATAGACATATACATAGACAGATATAGATATAGACACAGACACGGATATAGACATAGATATAGACAGATATATAGATATAGATATAGACATAGATAAAGACAGATATAGATATAGACAGATATAGACATAAACATAGACATATAGACATAGACATAGACATAAACATAGACATATAGACATAGATATAGCAGACATAGATACAGAGGTGGAGAGAAGCAACCTAGAACTAAGGAGGAATTTCCTGATAGAACAATTGATCAGTAGAACACCTTGTCTCCAGAAGTTGTGGGTGCTCCAACTCTGGACGTTTTAAAGAAGAGATTGGACAACCACTTGTCTGAAATGGTATAGAGCAGGGGTGTCAAACTGCCGGCCCGCAGGCCGGTTTCATCATACCGGAGCTGCGCCCACCCCATTGCCGGCAACAGCGAAAAAGCTCCGATACATTGCGCGACGTCACATGACGTCACAAGTTTGACATGTCTGGTATAGAGTCTACTGCTTGAGCAGGGGGTTGAACTAGAAGACCTCCAAGGTCCCTTCCAGCTCTATTCTGGTTGACTGATTGAAAGCTGGCTTCACTATCAACTATAAGATAGCTGGTGGAAGATATTACCAGCAGTATAGCTCTGGTGGCCTTTGTTTTAATTAACAGTATAAAAAAAATAGACTGGACGGGTGAAAGGTCCATGTGTTCAGATTCTTATTCAGTGTTTTTTTTTTTAAATTACCAAGGCAACCAGCCTAGCAGTGACATCTGATCTTATAAAAGCCCCACTAGGAGAACCAGTTGCTTAGCTACCGTCCTGGTGAGTGACATTTAATGACTCACCACATTAGAGTAATTGAAAGCCAATACTGAGCAATGCAACATATCCAAGCTGCAGCTAGAGAGGGTACCTACTAACGTCATTTTGATTGAAAACAGCCAGTTTCTTGCATTCCCCTTTCTTTTTCTTCTTTTTCCTTTTCAGTTTGTCTATGCAAGAAAGCAGCCAAAAACTCTTTAGGCAAAATTCAGCCCAAGAGAATATATTCAGCAATTTGAGAAGCCATCTAGGGGATTTAAGCTAGAGAGTACACTGCAAAACATGTGCGTCAAGACTCAGGAAAGATTTTTTTTTATGGGCTTGTAATAAGTATGTTTATGTTAAAAATAAATAAACTGGAGTTTCCAGTTTTGGCTTGGCTGGTGGTTATACATTTTAATACACCCTAGCCTTGGTGGATGTAACTTGACTGTATAGTAACATGGCAATCAAATGAAGAGGTTTGCACCAGCGTGCCTGGGATAATGTGACAATGAATGTAGAATTGCTCCTTCAAATAATTGTCTTTGATGGCCACAGCAGAGCTATTTGGCAGTCTATATATAGATTTTTATTCCTGACTGCGCAGTATATTCAACAAGGTTGGGAAACAGGGTTAGATGATATTGAGTCTGTTAATTAATTCCTAGAACTACTCCAGAGTAAAGAAGATTTAACTCTGTCTGCCCTCATCAATGTTAAGGAGCCAGTTATTGGAGAGTTAATTGTCCCATCCTAGCTCATAAACAGAAACAAACTCCTCCAAAAGGGCTTGATTCTACACAGGAGCTCAAATTTTTCTGTTTTTTTTTTCCTGCCTTCCAGAAAATCTAGATGCCATGATAGCCCTACAGACAAGAAAGAAACTTGAAAAGTCCAGTTCCCAGAACAAGCTATCAGGTAATTTTGGGAAATGTGTTATTGCATCGTTTTTCCCCACTTACTTTTCCTGTGGAACTTAGTTGAATTATAATTCGGCAGTTGTTTGGATCGATTTAAATCGCAATGACAACAGCAAGCCTATTTAGAAGTCTGTTCGTATGAATTTAGTTTTGCCACAAACCTTTACAGCAGCGGTTCTCAACCTGTGGGTCGCGACCCCATTTGGGGTCGAACGACCATTTCACAGGGGTCGCCAAACACCGCAGTCCGCCATTTTTTCCCCCTTTTCCCCTCGGCTGGCGCAGGGGGCAGCACCGCGCATGCGCGATGTGGGCTGTCGTACCGCGCATGCGCGATGCATGCCATCGCACTCCGCATGCGTGATGCGGGCCGGCATGCGTGCGCCACACGTGCGCCACGCGTGCACGATGCAGACCGTCACGCTGTGTGTGCGCGATGTGGACCGTCGCGCCGCACATGCGCGATGCGGACCGTCGCGCTGCGCATGCGCAGTGCGTGCCATCGCGCGCGTGCCACGCATGCACAATGCGGGCCACCGCGCACCGCGCATGCGCAGTTCAGGTGGGGTCGCGGCCTGAAAAAGATTGAGAACCGCTGCTTTACAGCCTCAAAGGCTATTAAGACACCCAACTGCATGTGGGAATGTGCTCTGGTTCAGATGATGTAAAAGTTATTCTGCTTGCGATCCCTCTAGACAAGAGCACTGAGGAAGCCGACAGCACAAAAACAGCCACGACTGAAATGGAAAAAGAATACGAAGCCCTGAAAGATTCCACAAAAGCCGAGGAAGAAAACGTAGGAAGCAACAAAGAACCTAAAGGTAAGTAGTTGCACGTGTGTGTAAGATAGCAATGGCAACAGCGCTTCGACTTATATACCGCTTCACCGTGCTTTACAGCCCCTCTCTAAGCAGTTTATAGAGTCAGCATATTGACCCCAACAATCTGGGTCTACATTTTACTGACCTTGGAAGGATAGAAGGCAAAGTCAACCTTGAGCTGGTCAGGATCAAACTCCCGGCTGTGGACAGAGTTCGCCTGCAATACTGCACTGTAGCCACTGTGCCACCAGGGCTTGTTACAGTGGTATTGCTCCCAAACCTTTATCTAACATAGTCAACAGTGTGGTTGATTGCCAAATAAGGTCAACCTTATCCAGTGGTGGGATTCAAATAGGTGAACAACTGGTTCTCTGTGTGGATGCCGCTTCCGGAAGTCCATTCTGGGCCTGGGCAACAAAAAATTAGCTACCAGTTCTGCTGAACTGGTGTGAACCAGCTGAATCCCACCACTGACCTTATCATAAACAGAGGTTATTGCAACAGAGGCGGCAGAGGTTCTGCGGTCGATTGGACAGCATCATCTGTTATTTCTGTTCTCGATGCTTTGATTATGACCCAACTAACTGCAATAGAAGTATTCCTCAATGTAACAACCGTTCAAAGATATGACAGTGTCGAACTCCTAGGACAGGGGTCTTCAAACTTGGGCTTTTATGATTTGTGGACTTCAACTCCCAGAATTCCTAGCCAGGCATGCTTGCCTGGCTGAGGAATTCTAGGAGTTGAAGTCCACAAGTCACAAAAGGGCCAAGTTTGAAGACCCCTGTCCTGGTACATAGAGCAGGCTTTTCAAGAGCTGATCTACTACATTTAGAAGCCGCAGGGCCTTTGTCCTCTCTCTGGAGCCCAGAGGCTAGCTTTGCAGTCCAAACACAATGAGATCAATACATCACTCTTGGCTGAGATACTCCTCTAATTGTATGTATCCTTTTTCAAAACATAAAATCGTTACCAAACGCAGAAGTCTGCGCGGGGCGTATTGATCCGGCTGTAATGTGAGATGTTGCTTGAAATATAAATAAGAGTGATCAAAATGCTGAGGGTCATTTCCAGGAAAACATTTTCCCCTGAGTGGCTCTAGATGAAATACAGCGGAGGTATGCGATGGGAGCTCAAGAGGACTATGTAACTTCTGCTGCCTTACACACAATAAATTGCTATAAGCCTGCAGGGTTTGATCTGCAATTATTAACTCTACGGAAGCCTTTCTCAACATCTTCAAGAGACATCTTCAGACTGCGATCCTCAGAAATCCTAGCTTGTTAGTTGCGAAGTCGTGTCTGACCCATCGCGACCCCATGGACAACGTTCCTCTAGGTCTTCCTGTTCTCTACCATCTTCTGGAGTCCATTTAAGCTCACGCCTCCTGCTTCAGGGACTCCATCCAGCCATCTCATTCTCTGTCGTCCCCTTCTTCTCTTGCCCTCCATCTTTCCCAGCATCAGGCTCTTCTCCAGTGAGTCCTTCCTTCTCATTAGGTGGCCAAAGGACTTGAGTTTCAACTGCAGGATCTGGCCTTCCAAAGAGCAGTCAGGGTTGATCTCCTCTAGGATTGCCTTGCAGTCCAAGGGACTCGTAGGAGTCTTCTCCAGCACCATAGTTCAAAGGCTTCAATTCTTTGGCGCTCAACCTTTCTTACGGTCCAACTTTCACAGCCATGGCCTTGACTATGTGCACTTTTGTTGGCAGGGTGATGTCTCTGCTTTTTAGTATGCTGTCTAGATTTGCCATAGCTAGAAAAGATTGGAAAAAATTATTCCTGGGTTAAGGAATGTCCTCCTATTCTCAAACCATTCTTCTCATTTTCAGATGGCTTATGAGTGAATGAGAACCTTTATCCCAAAGGTGCTTTTCAAAAGGCAACTGGACTTTCTTTGTTGTTGTTGTTTTCTTGGAGACGTTTCATGTCTCATCCAAGAAGCTTCTTCAGTTCTGACTGGAAATTCCAGGCTTGGCTGTGGTTGTTAAATGAGGACTCCGTGTAAATTAAATGTTAAATAGCGTATTGTTATGCAGACTTTTCTTTCCTTTTGAAAAGTAGAGGACAATATTCCATTCAAAGTATAATTGTAGCCTTTGACTCCTAAAGCTTGCTGGGTGAGAAATAATAATAATAATAATGGTAAAGTTGGAAGGGACCTTGGAGGTCATCTAGTCCAACCCCCTACTCAGGCAGGAACCCTATACTATTTCGGACAAATGTCTGTCCAGTCTCTTCTTAAAAACTTCCAGTCTTGGAGCATTTACTGCTTCTGGAGGCAGGTTGTTCCACTGGTTAATTGTTCTAACTGTCAGGAAGTTTCTCCTTAGTTCCAGGTTGCTTCTCTCCTTGATTAGTTTCCATCCGTTGCTTCTCATCCTGCCTTTAGGCGCCTTGGAGAATAGCTTGACTCCCTCTTGTTTGGGACAGTCCCTGAGATACTGGAAGACTGCTATCATGTCCCCCCTCGTCCTTCTCTTCGTTAAACTGGGCATACCCAATTCCAGCAGCCGTTCTTCATATATTTTAGCCTCCAGTCCCCTAATCATCTTTGTTGCTCTTCTCTGCACTCTTTCTAGAGTCTCAACATCTTTTTTACATCGTGGTGACCAAAACTGGATGCAGTATTCCAAGTGTGGCCTTACCAAGGCCTTGTAAAGTGGTATTAACACTTCACGTGATCTTGATTCTCTCCCTCTGTTAATGCAGCCTAGCACTGTGAAACCTCTTCAAGAAAAAAAACAAGAATTGATTGTAATGTTATCTTCTGCCATGCTAAAAAGAGTTGGAAGTTGGTGCTTTTTTTTCTTTTCTCTCTTTACACTATCCTTTTCCTTTCTCATCCCCCCTTCTTCTAGTTTTCTATTACTTTTTTGAATTTCTCTTTGTATTTTATATTTTGACAAACCAATGAAACAATCCAAAGGAAAACAAATCAGCCCAGAAAATCGACTTGCCTTTTAAACAACCCCTTTGGGACAATCGTGGATGGCTGAGGAATTACTTAGAAATAAGAGTTTTATTCTCTGTACAATAGACCTGATTTCTCCTCTGAAACGTGTATTTTTAATTACTAATACTCTTTTCTCCCCTTACCTTTGAAGGAAAAGCAGAGTCGTATTTGGAAGCCATCCAAAAGAATATAGAGTGGCTGAAGAAGCATAACCCACAGGGAAAGAAAGATGGTAAGGTTTGAGAAGAGGACTGTGGTATGGACAGCACCAATCCAGAGAACATATTCTGTTGGAATTCCGTGAAATAAAAAGCTTGATCATGTAGTCTTGAGAAGATGGAATAGATGGAAAGACATATGGATGGATATATACGGGTATAGAGGATATAGAGAATATATCCTCTATACCCGCATATATAGAGCAGCGGTTCTCAACCTTTTCCAGTCCGTGACCCTGACCTGCGCCGTGCATGTGTGGCACGCCCCCAACCTGCACCGCGCATGCGCGGCGTGACGGCCTGCATCGTGCATGCGCGGCGAATGCGCGGCGCGACGCCCCGCATCGTGCATGCGTGGCGCTCGCGCAACGGCCCGTACCGCACATGCGTTGCGCGACGCCCCGCATCGCGCATGTGCAGTGCTACCCCGTGCATGTGCGGTGCTGCCCTCTGCGCCGGCCGAGGGGAAAAGGGGAAAAAATGGCGGACTGCGTTGTTTGGCAACCCCCGTGAAATGGTCGTTCGACCCCAAATGGGGTCGCAACCCACAGGTTGAGAACCGCTGATATAGAGGATATATAGAGAGAGGATACATATAGAGAGAGATATAGAGCAATGATGGCGAACCTTTTAGAGACCGAGTGCCCAAACTGCAACCCAAAACCCACTTATTTATTTATTTATTTATTTATTTTGATTTGTATGCCGCTCCTCTCTGGGTGGGCGTGGCCCATTGGGTGGGCGTGGCCCATTGGGTGGGCGTGGCTGTGGTGGTAACGGCAGACTGGGTGGGACTAAAAAGTTCAATCAATTCCAACTTTGCGAGATTTTTTTTTCCGCGAGAAGTTGAAATTGGTTGATTGATTGAATTTTTTTTTTTGCACATGGCGGCGGAGGCCTAAAGCGAAAAGGTTTTATAAAACCCAGCTGAAGGCCTAGGACTGGGGCAACGGCGCGCGTGCCCACAGAGAGGGCTCTGAGTGCCACCTGTGGCACGCGTGCCATAGTTTCGCCACCACGGATATAGAGGGACATAGATGGGAAGCGATATTGGTTCTCTTAAATTTTCTACAGAATTTATCAGCAATTGGCTTTGCCTATTCATGAGCCCAGCACCTTTAAATGTATTGACCCAATTCATAATATGCAATATGGCAAAAAGGTCCGTTTGGAAGAATGGATTAGTTGTTGCTGTTTTTTACAACCATGTGGTTGACATTAACAGCTCTGTGATTCCCTTAACTATTGCAGTTTCACGTCATGACTGTCATAAAAATAGTCCCCCTTAACAAGCACGTCTTACGATGGGAATTCTGCTTGTGGCTTTTAAATGGGGAGCAGGTGTAAATTAAATGTCAAATAACATGTAATTGTTCAGAGCTTGCTTATCCTTTGGACAGTAGAGGACAATATTCCATTCAAAATAGAATTGTAGCTTTTGAGCCCCAAAATATTGGATGTTCCTTCTAGAGAGGGAAACATGGATTTTAAAATAACCAAAGAAATAAGAAGCCGTCTCTCCAGGAGAATCTGATATAATCTGCCTGGTTTAACTGTGTTTCAGATTATGATCTTTCTAAACTGCGGGATTTCATAGACCAACAAGCCGATGCTTACGTGGACAAGGGCATACTGGATAAAGGAGAGGCTGATGTGATCAAACGTATCTATGGCAGCTTGTAAAGAAAAGAAAATCTTTTGGAAGCTGTATGGAATTCTAGTCTAACTTCACCCACATCTAGTTCTAAGACCTACAACTTTCTTTCTCCCTACCACATCCCAGGAAAAAGAGGTGATTAGAAAGTATTCTGTCTCCGTTGAATTTTATCCAGGTTAAAAAAACGAAAACAAACCTATAATCACATATTTGTTTCTTCTCAACTTTGATCAGCAGCCCCCTTGCTGTCCACTTTATAGATAACAGGGTATAACAGCTGCACATTTCATGTCCCCATTAATTTATCCAGCGGCTCTTTCAGATTATATGCTTTGGAGAACAGCCAGTTTGTGAAATGTCTTTTAAGAGATCGTGTTCTGAAAAAAATTATAAAGGTCAATACTAGGGGCAAGTAATAATTATAATAATAAAGTTGGAAGGGACCTTGGAGGTCATCTAGTCCAACCCCCTGCTCAGGCAGGAAACCCTATACTCAAGTGAATTAACTCACTTAAGTTCAACTCCGTTCTTGCAAAGAAATCTCACCTTAGCATTCCCTTTTGTGGCATCCCTTGTTTAGTGTCCCAGGCAAAGTATTGTTGGAATGCTGTAATATATTCATTTTCTTGCTGTTTGCGCACTTCACTTTGTTCTCCCTATCCGTGTGCCATTAAGTCATGGCTGTGTGTTTAACCCTGCATCAGCCTTCAAAATAGATCTTTACAGGGAGAAAGAACTTTATTGTCACCGTTGTGTGTTACGGTCAAGTACAATAGCAACGGTTGTCCTTCACATCCTCCATTGTTGTTGATTAAGTGTTATTTCTCTGCATGTATGAAGAACAGTTCTTGATGTGAGTAGCTTAATGATATGTGAGTAACCATTTCTAAGGGTAAAAAAGGAGGTGAAGCAAAGTACTTGAGCTTAGAGGTCTGCTTAGGATCAGACATTTATATATAGGATGAGTGATATGGTAGGATTTGCGGGAATGCAGTATAATTTAGCAACACAAGGTTTCATAAATGTCTCGTGTTTGTAAACTTTTGATTTGGCCTGAATTAACACTGAAGATCTAAGCTCCCTTTAAACTTAAGGATACATGTTTTTACAGAGGCTCGGTTCACGTTTTGTTTTATTTTATTTTAAAAAACTAAGGCACAATTGGGTTAAAACAACATGCTAAGCCATAAGTCACAATCCACAATGTTGGTTTACAGTTTGATCAACCATGGTTTGTGGATTAAGCCATAACTGGATGGGCTCCATACAGTGCAATGAGGCATAAACCATAGTTCAAGAACTAGAATGGCTACATTCACAGAATATTGTATCCCCTCCATAGTAAATGTTGCTTGCACATTGAATAATTCTTGAGAAGTAAATCCTGCATTTAAGTTCTCATTCTGAACATGACATGAGGAGACCTATGTTTGTCTTACAATAATCAATTTATTTTTATTTTGGGATTCCAAATTCATGACGTTAACATGCAGTGAGCACTCCGGCTAGATGGGCTGATTCTGCTTAATTTCTCCATTAATAATACAAGTAGCTTCCCTTAATTTCAGTAATTGGAAATAGATTTTCTGTTGCTAAGCCATGCGATTATAAAATATGGTATCAGGTGACTGCACTGCTTAAGGACAGCAGCTATGGTAGTTCTCAGTTACCGTCATTAAGTGAAGACCGTGAAGGTCACTTAGCAAGGTCTTCTCGTGACTGCGATGACCTGACATCCTGTAGGCTTCCCCATTGATTTTGCTTGTGGGAAACATGATGGGAGGTCGCAAATTGTGATGTGACACCGGATGCTGCCAAACATCTGGATCGCAGTCACGTGACTATAGGGGCATGCATTGGGCAGAACTTTGGATTGGTAGTAAGCTCAACATTGTTGCAAGTTGGAATGGTCACTGAATGAGTAGTCATTCAGTGAGGACCACCTGTATGTCTGCTTGTTTTGCTTTTCCCCATAAACTGCACTGATAGATTGCAGCAATAAAATGACTTAGAAGCAATTCAGACTAAAACTAGCAAATGCAAAATAAATCTTTGCGGTCTTCATGGATCTGCTGGAAGCTGACACTGAGGAAGCTAGGTTTCAGTGGGAGAGAATCCCCCAAACATGAGTCGGCCATGAAGACCAACTTCCATTGGCTGAGACTAGCCGAACAGCCCAATCCCTTCTCTTGTGGGATCATGGCAGAAAAGCTGAATGAGGCAAGACCAGGACTGAAATTCATCAGAGTTACCATTGGCAGCCTCCTTCATAAACGGACGTTTTAGACAGAAGTATTTGGTGCAGCTGCTAACTCAGAAAAGATCATTTTAGCACCATCTGGATAATAAAAGCTGTAAAAGAGAATCATAATGTACTCTGCAGACATACTAGTCTCGTATTCCTCAGTACATTTGAAAGAGTCATTAAAAGAATTTGCATTTATATGAGATGGGAAGGAGCGCAGCAGAAAAATTAAGAATGCAGCCCGAAGCATATTTAGGCAACAGGGAATACCTCTGAATTGGACACGCACTAGCTTAAACTTTGAAACAGGATAAAAACATTGGTGTCAATGGTGTATGAATCTGTTGTTCCGTGACGGCCTATAGACGTGATCTCAGAAGGTTGAAAATGGAGACCACATGATCCCGGTCCAATGCCATTGTCATAAATATAGGCCAGTTGTCAAGCAATCGAATTTTGATCACATGACCATGGGGATGCTGCAGTTGTGGTTAAGTGTGAAAAACCCTCATCCGTCACTTTTTTCAGTGCTGTTATAACTGAATGGTTATAAGTCTAGGTCAGGGGTAGGCAACCTTGGCTCTTTTATGACTCGTGGACTTCAACTCCCAGAATTCCTGAGTCAGCTCTAGTCACAAAAGAGCCAAGGTTGCCTATCCCTGGTCTAGGATAATCTGTAATTAAATGATGAATGGTTGAGGATTACCTGTAATTAAACAGAGCTTTGGACAATTGACAGATGATTCAGTCCTTATGCTAATGAATCTTTAAGGCTTTTTTTTAAACTGTATATAATTCAGATTCAGTATGTCATGTTTTTCATAACAGTGTATTATTGAGGTCAATTTTCCCCTGCTTTCTTCTGTGAATTGAGGACTGACTGTTAACATACTATGGGACATCCAGTACAGCATTTGGTAACATATTATATGATAAAAGCAAACGGAAAACCACCTCGTGCATCACCCTCGTGGCCATGGCTTGTACAGAATGGAGCGGTCAGTTTTTAAAAGCAGTGTAAGCAATCCAGCATATTTCAAGGCATAATGTATTTTTGCCCTTTTTAGCATTTGAAAACAGTTGCTAGACACATTTGGTATTATCTCTATCCCAGCGAAGGGAAATAAAAGTATCCTGCACTTCCCTAGTTCTAATCTTACCAATGCTTTTTAAATAACCTAAACATCTTTTAGATGCTCTGATGTGTCTTTACACCTTTTTACCTTTAAAGAACATTGTTGGGGAAAATGTAACAAATTATCACATATATTGCATTCAAAATACACTTTTCTAATAGAATCCTGTTTCTGATACTGTACTTTATTAAATGCTTTGCTACAAGACAAAGTAATGCAGATTCTTGGTTTTGTCTTCATGGGGTACCGCTTTAAATTACTACTTTAAAAATAATACCTCGAACTGGTGATCTTACTACTGAAGTTTGCAGAAACACACATAGCAAGAAATTCTGCTGTAATGCAAAATGTACTGAAACATTTTCCAGGTGAGTTATGATTAAGTACTGCTAAGAACAGAAATACAACAGAAATAGAAAACTGTTTTTAAAACTCTGTTTCTGTAAAATAATAATTGGAAACAACATTTTTTTCCAAATTGACAGAGTTGTCACTTATAAATTAACTGTATTCCCAATATAATTCTAATATAGCTGTCTTTAAACCAGAGATCGGACAAGTTATTATCATTCTCACATTGAGTTTCAAAATAGTTTCCTTCAAACATCAAAATGCTTAAGTGATACTTTAAAGAAAGCAGACAGTAAATCTACAGGATGAACTTGAAACTTTCAATCCATTTGAAGACACACTTCACAATGTTTGAATAAAAGGAGAAAAAATTAAACAGGAAATGTGTCATAGGCCAAGATTCATTTGACGTTTAAAGTCAGAGGATATAGTATTTTTAGATCACCCATCTACAAAACTATGTTATTTTATATACCTCTAATCTACTAGTCATCAGTTTTCGTAACAATGGACATCAAATTTTCTGAAGATTAGATTTCTTTTAGCATCAGTTTTATTTATTTATTTTGGGGTTTTTTCCAAGTCTAAAATAAAAAGCTCCAGCCATTTTATTTGCATACAAGAGTTTTCTTTAAATCTGTTATGTAAGATTGGCTTTAGAGTGAACAGTACCACTCCTCAAGCATGCAATAAATTGTTCCCATTACCAAAACAGGATGAAGTTATACATCCTATGATCTTGTCTTCCTCAGCTAGAATATGAATATTCTCCTTCTGAGAATTACAAAATAAATATAAATTTTATTCAAACTATTTTGATTTCGAATAAAGATAAAATAGTTGGAAAAAGGAGCAAAGACGCTATAAGAAATTTTAATATAGCATATGAAACAAATCATATCTGAAATGTACAGTAGTTGCAAAGCATCAGATACGTCAAACAACAAAGGCAATAACTCTTTAAAGTGCATTTTATATTCAATACATGAAACTACGTATATGTGCTAACAAGAAAATATGTTCCAAACACCTTTTCACAAAGAAAAAAAAATACAATTTACTCAGTTTGGTCCCTTTTTTTTTTCCAAACAAAGTCTTTTACCATACATATTTTCAAATCCCAACTTTTTCCCCTAAAATAATCGGCTAAAACTGATTCACTTTAAGAGCATATCTTTAAATATGTCAACACAGAGAGACATACACAAATGTGCATAAACATTCAACTTAATCATGGTGCGTCTATCAGCATCAAGTTCACAAAATTTGTATTACAACCATGTCTGAGTCAAGACCACAGGGCTTTTTAAAAAATAAATTATTCCTTTAATATTATCTTATATATACGAAAACAAAAAAAATCTGTATTGAAGTTCTCTTAGGAATACATTGTTGCTAGTGTGCCATTTTTTTTAGCAGAAATATAAAGCCAATATTTTGGAGAAGCATTTCCTTTGTTAATGAATAGTAAAAGAATATTAACCTAAAGAAGGCAAACATTCAAATACTTTTAGTGCAACAGTCAGTGGAATTTTTATATATGATTTGTAACAAGTACAATATATCAAATCCAAAAGATCTTCTGAATTTCAAACATTTAGTTCTTTAAGAACTGCTTTCATTCCAGCTCTTTATTCATTTTCTACTGCTGATAGGAAGAAATTGCATAGGAATTTTCCTCACTATATTCCCTGTTGAAGAAAAAAGGAAAGTTATGAAAATATGCAAAGTTATTTATAGTTTACACCTCAGAGGTTTATCCAATTTTAATAGAATTATTTCACATTGGGCCATTTGAAGACTGCTGCAGAAATGTTATTCTTCTGAGCAGCAACTTACCCCCAGGGCCCATAAGGGAAATCCTATATAGGCTGTCGTAATGGGTCAAAGACAGTTGTGCAATTAATTTGGTCCCCATTCCATGCAGGGCTTTAAAGGTTCTCACCAACAGCATATCCATAACATAATGTTATATTTGACTACTATAGCTATGTAGAAGATCCTTCAAAAAAAATATATTCATTCTTTTTCTTCCAATCCTCTGAAAGTGCATTTTCTTACTCTAGATCAGTGGCCCCCAACCCTTTGGGCACCAGGGGCCAGTTCCATGGAGAAAGGTTTTTCCACAGCCCGGAGAGGGCGTGTTTTTGCATTCTTCCTGCATCCCGTGGATGGGGCCTCGCTTGTTTTCACGGCCCGGTTGCTGGCATGCCGCGGACCGGTGCTGGTCCACAGATTGGGGCTTGGGGACCCCTGCTCTAGAAACAGCAAAGCAATCTAGAAGCTTTTTCTAGTAGCATAGATGTACATGTGAAATGGTCAGTGCATTTAGTGTCCACTAATGTACCATGTAAGAACTTTAAAGCGAGAAAAGATATACTATATTATCATTATATAGTCACAACTGACATTCTGTTGCATCATCTCCCTACTCTCCACTCCTACCTCATCTCTTCTGGATTACCTTTCAAGTAATTTAACGAGAAATATTCTTGGTTCAGCTCTAGGTCAATGCTATCTTCTCTGTATCTAATAAATTCCCTTCTATTTATCTCCATCAGATTGATTTGGGGTATGTCATATATATGTGTATATATTTCGGTGTACACACACACACACACCCCTAAAATTTCACTAATCAATTCAACATGGAGAGTCAAAGTAATTCTAGACACATTCCAACTTTTGCTTTGGGATCATTTGTAATTATGATATTGAAAATTCAGTAGCTTTCTTAACAAGAGTTTTATATACTGATTTCTATTACTACTATTATTATTTGTTATATCAGTGGTTCTCAACCTTTTTCAGGTTGAGACCCCACTTGCCCTGCCCATGCGCGCCGTGACCCTGACCCGGGGGCGCACGCATGCGTGCGCGCCGTGCCGACCCGCGCATGCGTGGGGCGCACGCACAAAAAAAAAATTAAAAAAAAAAAATAAAAAAATGGCGGACCACGACGGGCGGATCCGCGCATGCACGGCGCGCGCACGCAACAGGCCGATCCGCGCATGCGCGGCACGCGCACACCGAAAAAAAAATAAAAAAAATAAAATTCAAAAAAACCAAAATGGCGGACCGCGATGGGCGGATCCGCGCATGCGCGGCTTGCGCACGCAACGGGCCGATCCGCGCATGCGCGGCACGCGCACGCCGAAAAAAAAAATAAAAAAAATAAAATTCAAAAAAAAAACAAAATGGCGGACCGCGATGGGCGGATCCGCGCATGCGCGGCTTGCGCACGCAACGGGCCGATCCGCTCATGCGCGGCACGCGCACACCAAAAAAAATAAAAAAAATTCAAAAAAATAAAAAAATTCAAAAAAACAAACAAAATGGCGGACCATGGTGTCCGGCGACCCCCGCGGAACAGTCGTTCGACCCCAAATGGGGTCGCGACCCATAGGTTGAGAACCACTGTGTTATATTATCATCTATTAAAGTTTCCCAGCAATTTCAAATAAAAACATATTTTAGATAAAGAAATGGATAAAATTTTACCTGTCATTTTCAGATTTTAATTTCTTAGCTGCTTGTTTGGACAATTTAATCTGCACATCCATTCTGTGCAGAAAATCTTTGGCTGAGAGTTCTTCAGGTGGGGGAAGTCGATTGTCGGACTCTGGAGGACTGGGGGAAGAACTGTCTTCCTGAACAGTCATAGGTCTTTCTTCACAAGTAGCAGGATTGTCAGAATCATCCTCTGGAGACTCCAGTGAGTTACATCCATTAAACAGCAGCACCTTTTTCAGTATAACTGGGATATTTAATGTTTTTCTAAGAAATATGCAGTCATTTGTAAAAAGTTTATTTGCTCTTTTTATTTGCTCCATCTGAAACAGAAAGAGTTATATTTACGATCTAAGTGAAGCAAGGCTTAAAATAGCCTGCAGCTACCTTATTACATAATTTTATTTCTGAAAATGTATCTTTAATGCGGTTAATTTTTGGCTATCCTTCCATATGGGGACTGATATTGTTACAGCTGCAATACCAGATCTTTCATACAGGCATATGAGGTAAAAGTTGGTGGGGGGGGAACCATTTTGGAAACTAATTTACATCTCTAACTGAACAAATTAAAAATGGAAACTCAATTTTGTGTTTTGAATTTTTACAGCAATTCAGTTTCCAAAAGGATGAATTCTTCTGCTGTTGATATCATTTTCATACATTAACTATAAAAACCAAATGTTTCCTCAGGCATTTGTTTTCACAAAGAACTAGCAACCTGATGCTCTAGTTGCTAATTGCAGTTTAATAAATAATGTACCTAAAGCAATTATATAACTAGAACTTTTACACTTTCTCCCCATAACCACGTTAAAGACTATTTTTCATTCGGCAGTTTAATGATTGAACAGCATAAAGTTTAGAAGACTCTTATAAGATCTCACACTTTTTCCCCAGAAACTTTTTAATTTAGGTTTGGCATTACAGACCTATTGCGATACAACTCTCTCACAGGCTCACATTTGAAAGCAATTATAATAAAAGTCATCACCTACCTGGATTAAAAACTGTTTTAGTCTTAAATGTGGTCCACAACTCTATGGAAATTGTCTCAATTTTGAGTGATTGTATATTCAATGCAGCTAATAGAATTAGTGTCTCAGAATGAGCACATATATCTAGGTTGGCTTATTATGCATACACTCTTCAACCTTTTCCCATTAATAGTGATATATTACAAATCTTGATTATGCCAACAACGGTTGCTATTCAACAAATCATAACAATCATTTCAGCAAGGCAAACTTTCAAATGATTTATATCCGAAACGCCACAGTTCAAAGATAGGAAAGGACAGTAATTCTGTAATGCACACCATCTTCTTATGTTCAAAGACTGACTTTTGCTTTCAACCTTCAAAGGGCCCAGCGATCAAGCCACGCTCAAAGGAAAATTCCAAATTCAAGTCTCTGTTAGATACCACATCCGCTCACTGCAACAACTCTACAGTTGTAGTGGAGACCTCTGATGCCCTCCAAATCTCCTTTTGTATGAAAAGGCTGTCTGTCTGAAACCCCCTACCGATTCCCTGCATGCAGGTTAAGAGGTGACCCCTTAATATCAGCAATATTGGTCTGAGATGTGTGTTAAATGAGGAGAAAATCCAAAGTATGTAAACTGCTTAGCTCAAAGAGACGCGCCAGGTTGGTTGCAATGATTCCAGTGGAAAGCACTCTGTACGAGGGCAGAAGCACTCCCCTCCTCCTCCAGCAAATTCCTCTAGTTTTTGAGAAGTGGGAAAAAAGTGAAAAATATGCCGTTTGTCACCCAGAAGCTTTCCTATCTGAGGCTGACCGAATCTAGCAGGGATTACTGGACTGGAGCTGGGGATTTGAGAAAAGTTCATATTCTCTTGTTTCAGCTGCAGAGTCTGAGTGTCAAAAGTGGGTGCGTGGCAGTGCCAGCAAGCAGGTCCTCAGCATATGCTTGTGGAAAGGGACCCTCTGCCCATGCTCATGGAGGGGGGTTCCCTGTGCCCTTGCTCATATTGGGGGTGCCCTCTGCCCTTTATCTCACGGAGGGGGGTTCCCTGTGCCCTTGCTCATATTGGGGGTGCCCTCTGCCCTTTATCTCACGGAGGGGGGTTCCCTGTGCCCTTGCTCATATTGGGGGTGCCCTCTGCCCTTTATCTCACGGAGGGGGGTTCCCTGTGCCCTTGCTCATATTGGGGGTGCCCTCTGCCCTTTATCTCACGGAGGGGGGTTCCCTGTGCCCTTGCTCATATTGGGGGTGCCCTCTGCCCTTTATCTCACGGAGGGGGGTTCCCTGTGCCCTTGCTCATGTTGGGGGTGCCCTCTGCCCTTTATCTCACGGAGGGGGGTTCCCTGTGCCCTTGCTCATATTGGGGGTACCCTCTGCCCTTTATCTCACGGAGGGGGGTTCCCTGTGCCCTTGCTCATGTTGGGGGTACCCTCTGCCCTTTATCTCACGGAGGGGGGTTCCCTGTGCCTTTGCTCGTGTTGGAGTGCCCTCTCTCTCATGGAGGGGGGTCCTTTTACCCATAACGGTAGAGGGGGGCTCCTTGTGTCCTTCCTTGTGTTGGAGGAGTAATCCTGCCTGTCCTGGCGGAGGGAAGACCCTCTCTCATGGAAAGGGGGTGCCCTCTGCCCATGCTCACGGAGAGTCTGTGCCCTGGCTCGTGTTGGGGGCGCCTCCTCTCTCTCTCTCTCACGGACAGGGTTCCCCTCTGCCCTTCCTGGTGTTGGGGTGGCGAGCTCTGCCCATGCTGGCGGAAGAGGGCCCCCCCGACCCCTTGCTGGCAGAGAAAGGGGGCCCCTCCTCTGCCCTCTTTCCTGGGGGGCGCCCTGTCCCCTCGCGGGGGGAAGAAGGGGCTGCCCGAACAGCGCGACCCTCCACGGGCTCCTCCCCAGAGCCCCGGCCTTGGCCTCCGGGGGCTCCCGGCCAGCCCCGCTCCCTGCTTACCGTCACGCCGTACTTGAGCGCCAAGCCCGGCAAGGTGTCTCCGGGGCTGAGGCGGTGCTCCACGTACCGCTCCGCCAAGGGGGCCAGCACCGTGGCCGTACTGCCGTACGAGCGCGTTTTGGTGCGCGCCAAGCTCAGCGACAGCTCGGCCTCCCCCTCGGCGGCGGCGCCGGGTCCGGGCAGCGGTTCTTCCCGCAGCGACAGCCCAGGCAGGGGCAGCGACTCGGCCATGGCAGCTGGCAGCTCAGCGGCAGGTCGGCGCCATAGCGGGCAGGGCAGCAACGGCGGCGCCGCTTCCCTCAGGAGGCCGCCGAGCGAAAAGAAAGCGGCGCCCTGAGGCGCGAAAGGCGGGAAGCGAGCGGCGGCCTGGTGCGCGTGCGCGTGCGCGCTGGAGACCCGGCGCCCCGCGAAGAGAGGGGTAGGGGGAAAGGAGCGCGCCTAAGGCCAGGCCGCCCCTCTACGCCTGCGCCGAGGTTCGCGCATGCTCTGGACGTGCCCCCCGCTGAGGAGAAGGTCTTGTCCCCGGCCGACCTTCCTTTCCCTTCCCCCTCCCCCCCTCCGGCCCGTGACCTGGGGGCCGCGTTCTCACGACGCTCCTGTGCAGGTCAGTGAAGGGCCTCGGGGAGGCCTGGGTGCCACACACACAAATACACAAATACACACAGCAATTGGGGTTCCCGTTAACTGGGGTGTGTGGATTTGGGGGTATAGCTTAACCAGCTGCCTCCTTTAGGGTTGAAAGGACTCTAAGAAACTGCGAACTGCGAACCAGGCAAATATGTGTGTGTGTATGTGTGTGTGTGTGTGTGAATATACATATATATATACACACATTTAAGGTATCCTTGTCAACTGGCTTTTAACCCTGCCGATGTTGGAAGTTCCCAACGAAAGCTCGGTGTTATTAAAGCAATTTCCTTTTTGGAATCTCCTGCTGGTCGTAAATTATTTATTTTATACTATGAATATGCCCAGGAGTTGCATTTTTACAGATATCGTTAACCATATACACACATATATATACACACACATGGATATATACATATATATACATATGTAGGTCTTTGGTTCTTCGTGTTTTCTCCCACGTAGAATTTGAAGTGTCTTGACGACATTTCAACAAAGTCCCATTCGTCATCTTCAGGCTGGTGCTTTCGGCTTCGTGCTTCTAGGAGCACGAAGGCGAAAGCACCAGCCTGAAGATGACAAATGGGACTTCGTCGAAACGTCACCAAGACACTTCAAATTCTACGTGGGAGAAAACACGAAGAACCAAAGACCTACATACAAACACCCGCGAAAACCTCAGAAAACAAATATATACATATATATGTATGTATGTATGTATGTATGTATGTATGTATGTGTATATATATGCTCCTAGAAGCATGAAGCCGAAAACACCAGCCTGAAGATGACGAATGGGACTTTGTCATAACGTCGTCAAGACATTTCCAATTTTACGCGGGAGAAAACCCGAATAACCAAAGACCTACATATATATATATATACGTATATATACACATACATATATATGCAGGGCTTGGCATATTCGGGTCTTTTCCCATGTAAGATTGAGAGTATCTTGGCGACGTTTCGACGAGGTCCCACTCGTCATCTTCAGGCTGGGGTCTTCAGCTTCGTGGTTGGGCGAGCAAAGTGTGATCGGAGCTGCCGTCTCTCTATAAATATTGGTGCGAGTAGCTCCAATCACACTTTGCTCGCTCAAGCACGAAGCCGAAGACCCCAGCCTGAAGATGACGAGTGGGACCTCGTCGAAATGTCGCCAAGATACTCTCAATCTTACACAGGAAAAGACCCGAATACGCCAAGACCTGCATACCTGTACCTGTAAAAATCTACAAAAACAAATACACACACATATATAATACATGCATTAATAATAATAATAATAATAAAGTTGGAAGGGAGCTTGGAGGTCATCTAGTCCAACCCCCCACTCAGGCAGGAAACCCTATACCATATTCGGACAAATGGCTGTCCAGTCTCTTCTTAAAAACTTCCAGTGTTAAGTATAAATCATTCCATAATTCTATAATAAACCCAGAAAAAAGGACTAAAGAAAGAAATCTACAAATATTCTCTTCTATTGGTAAATAAAAACTGTACACAGGTTAAACGAATTGTGGGAATACAGGCAGTTGATTTACACGTGTTCTCTCAGGGAATCACGGAGGGTAGTTTTTTGTCGCCAATGGCAGAACCTGCAGCGCTTCATTGTTAATGTAGACTTGTTTATGTTTTTTTTAAAGCAGGGAAATATTTATTTTGAGTTGTATACAAACTTCATCTTCTGTTATTAGAAGATCAAAGGCAATGATTTCCAAATTGGAAACTTTTCCTAACTGCATTTGGTGTGCTGTTGTTCCCTCTAGTGGACAACAATGGCATGATTGTGATACAGTACTACTGCAAGTCTTTTTTTTTCTCTTTTTAATAAAAATCCTTTGTATAAAATATGTTTGTCTTAAAAGGTGTTACCAGACTTCTTATGATCTATAGTATATTACTTGAAAACTTTCGGGGTTTCTTGGGAAACGTAACTTATTTTTTTTTCTTTACCTTTATTTATTTGAACAAAGCATGCCAAATTTGGTGGTGATGTTAAAAAAAAATGACCATAGTTTAATTCTAAGCCACCATCACAAGCCTGCTCTTACATTGGATGGCTGCAGTCTATATATAAAGCAGTTGTCTGAAATTTCTCACCATTGGTCAATTAATAGTTAAATTTTGATACAATCCACGCAGACCATCATGTAACTTCAATGCTGTATGCATTGACATATTAGCTTATGTATAATTAAAATATTTATATTAGTGTGATGACTGAAACTTTACAGCTAAGAGATTGCAGGTGATTGAAATATAAAATAAGAACCTTAAAATGCCTAATATGTTTTTTCACCCAATATAGTAAGATCATTTTCTATCACAGTTCCCATCCAGCTTTTTTTTTTTTTATTGTTGGAGCCTATTTCTTGTCAAGCCAATCCTTTTTTTCACCTGTTTTATTTCTAAAGCTTGACCTATTATTCAGTTCTTGAGGCATAAACTGTGATCAAACAAAAGAAGCATTTTAAAATACCAGCCTTTTGTAGTAGCTGAAATCTATCCTCCTGAGTAAATTACATAGAATAAAGACAAGCAACTTCTTATCAAGATACTCATTATCTAGTAATCATTAAATCCAGTGGCCAATAGTAATTGCAAATGTCTAATATCAGAAATTAAAACAAACTTAAAAGCAATTTGACAAACACATTATTATTAGAACACTTATGTACAACCAATGGGCTGTTAATAATTATATTGGCCTCCTATTAATACATATACACACACCAACAAATAATTTAAAAATAAAAGGTCAGCTGAAGCTATTTAGGTTGGCAAATTATATTAGGAAATTGGCTCTCCTAATAGTAACGTATGTGAACACATAGTCGACAGTCCTTGCAATCATGCAAGATGGAATCATGAAACTGTATCATACACTGAATGGTGACATGAAATTGTTTTCAGTTTAATATCCCTCAACTGTGACTTGAAGAAGAGGTTTAACTTGTAACCAGGATCTGAATGACTCTAATATTTATGTTCAGGAAACAATATTCTCTTGATGATTCCTTATTTTGGAAGATAATTGATTTACACTATACAATATGTAGCTTATTGTCTCCATTCATATCAAGGTAAACCATGGTTAGGACTGATTTAACTAAGTAATGATTTACAGTCAGCCAGAAAGCTAGAATCAGAAAAAATTTTCAAATCATGGGTTGTGCTAATTATAATATTATGCCAAGGATAAATTAGCATATTTTCTTTAGAGGATTAGCATATTTTCTTTAGAGGATTAGAAGGGTCCAATCAATGTGAAAGATAAGTACAGCTAATGCATTAGTTCCTAAATATAAAGAAAAAAGAATGCTAACATGTATTGTAGTTCCAGTTTTGGCTTGTCTATCATTGCATTCATGCATAGTGTTAGTTCAGAATTTTGTTGGATGAGCCAATAGTGGCTTCGTTCACACATAACACAATACTATAGTGGTCATATTTACACGTACATAACAAATGAGTACTAAGGTATGGTGTTGCATTTTATGTGAATAAGTCCTGACTGTTAGATCCTACAGTGTGTTCTAAGATAAGGTTAATGAAAATCATAATTTGGTATAAACAAAGCCTATTGTGAGATTTGTCTCCAGTTATCAGCTCCAGAAGCAATAGTTTGCAATATACCTACTGTCTAGCTCAGGGGTAGGCAACCTTGGCTCTTTTATGACTTGTGGACTTCAACTCTCAGAATTCATCAGTATGGCTGATTCAGGAATTCTGGGTATTGAAGTCCACAAGTCATAAAAGAGCCAAGGTTGCCTACCCCTGGTCTAGCTTATGGCACATTGTAATCTGGAATTTGAAGATTAATTTGTTTGGCAGAGTGTGCTGATATGAGAACAGTTCCACCTTGGCATGAAAAGTTGTTTTAAAATGACCTTGGTCCCTTTCTTTATAATTTGCACACAGCTGTGGAAAGATAGCAGGAAACAAAGAGCAGACTTAGGTTTGCTACCGGTATGAGTCAAGAGGAGGTGGCAGTTCGTATGACATAGAGAGCACAATCCACTAAACAATTCCCACTTGTTTCAGTGGACTGGTGCAGGAAAATTTCCTAATCACTCATGGATTAGCATTAAATGGAAGGGGGAGAAAAGACTAACTTGCAGCTCTCCCAGTTTTGACACCAAATTTCAGTTGCTCTTCCATTCAGCTCAGAGCACCTTGAATGCAAAACATGATTGTTGATTGCTAGGAAAAAGAGAACTAGGTTGAATTATGGTGGTCAAATAGCAGGAAAGGATGAATTGAGGTAATGGAACATGAACAGTCTTGTTCTAAAGCCTTTCTAGTATCTTCCCTTTAAATCTGTACATTTTCTGAGATTGTGATGAAATCATTCTCTTCCCTCACATCCTCAGAGACAAGGCTAATGGTGTTCTTCCACTCGTTTCTTGCGAACTAGAGAAAGAGAGAGAGAGAGAAAGGAAGAGGAAGAAGCATTGCATTGTAAGTGTCACAAAATATTTTTTCTAATTTTGGAACTTTTTTTGTAAAGGTGATTGATAAACAATTTTATTTATGTCTATACTTATATTCACCCCTTCCACCATGGGACCAGTAATATTTGTCATCCTTTAATTTTGCAGTAAATCTTCAAGGTAAATTTGGATAGCAAATCATTTCTATTTATTATTTAACCAAAACTTTGGGTTCCAGCCTTATAGTTCACTCTTGCTGCATGGATTCCGTTTTGTGTTAAGAGAGCCTTGTGATCTTTGTGTATCAGATGTGTCATTTTGTAATGGTACAAAGAAGACCAGACATTTTCTATTTTCCTAATCTGAATTGAATCCAGTATTTTCTCCAATAAGGATGCTCCTAAACTTTCACCAATCTAAGGGGTTGGTATCTTACCTAGATCATTATTTTTAGTGATGGCAGCTGCTACCCTGGTTCTTGGGCCTTGCTTTGTAAACTGGTACCCAAATTTGAGAATCTGAGAATTCTCCTCCAACATCTGAGCAATTTCCATCTCCACTGCTGTGCCAAGCTGTTGTCTCTGAGAAAGCAACCAAGATCGAATCAAATGGAAAATATTATATATCCTACTATATCATCATTATCCATGCTACTTCATGCACAAAACTAAAGTCTCCTAAGAGCTAAGCTAGATTTAATATTTGGTGTGGGTGGTGGAGCTTGTCATAATCAAAGAATTGTTATGGCTACAGAAGACTATTACGTTGGTGTGATTATTTGCTTCCGCTATAGTCCTGACTGAAGCTGTACTTCCCGTAATTGCTGGATGGAATAGCATTTTTTTTTATCATTGATTCCAGTTGAAACATTTCTCATCTGGTGAGGGAATTGCAATGGATAGTAAAGGGCTAAACAGGTCTCTATTCCCCTTGCCATGTATCAGTTCAATTCACACATTCCTACACCAGCTACTTCAGCCTTGAAAGACGGCGTTTAAGGGGTGACTTGATCGAAGTGTATAAAATCATGCATGGGATAGAAAAGGTGGATAGAGAAAAATTCTTTTCTCTATCACACAATACCAGGACAAGGGGGCACTCCCTAAAGCTCATAGCTAAGAAAGTGAGGACAAATAAAGGGAAATATTTCTTCACCCAGAGGGTCGTTGATTTATGGAATTCACTTCCAGAAGAGGTCGTGACAGCTGTCAGCCTTCACAGCTTCAAGGCAGGGCTAGATAGATTCATGGAGGCCAAGTGTATCGGTGGTTATTAAAACGGATGTCCATGTGCCGCCTCTATGTTGGTTGAGGCAGGCAGGATTCCCTTGGGTACCATTTGTTGGGGGTCAAGGGAAAGGGAGGGTTTTGCCTTCTCTTTCTGCTCAAGATCCCCATGTACAATTGGTGGGCCACTGTGTGACACAGAATGCTGGACTCGATGGGCTTTGGCCTGATTCAGCATGGCTCTTCTTATGTTCTTATGTTCTTATTTAGTTTAGCTTTGCAGTGTGGAAGTTACCTTGGTTTTAGGCAGGGAAACTAAAAAGAGGGGAGAGCAGCAAATCTAAAAAAGAGACAAGATGTATGAAACACTTGAAAGGTTTTTAGACAAAAATCACTAACAAATGGATAACTCAAACTGTAGTTCCAAGCACCATGTAGTAGCTTGCTGAAAACTTAGCTAGTTGCCCTGCTGTGAAAATGGTGCTGGGAAATAATATCTACAGGTAGTCCTCGACCTACAACAGTTCACTTAGTGACTGTTCAAAGTTACAACATCACTGAAAAAAGTGACTTATGACCATTTTTCACAGTTATGACCATTGCCGCATCCCCGTGGGCACTTGATCAAAATTTAGGTGCTTGGTACCTGGTTCACATTCATGACACTTGCAGTGTCCTAGGGTTGTGTGATCCCCTTTTGTGTCCTTCTGACAAGCAAAATCAATGGGGAAGGCAGGTTCACTTAACAACCGGGTCATTAATTTAACAACTGCAGTAATTTGCCTAACAACTGTGGCAGGAAAAGTCGTAAAATGGGGCAAAACTCAATTTCTCAGTTAGCAACTTAAATCTTGGGCTCAGCTGAGGTCCGCAATCAAGCAGTGACTTGCATTTTGAACAAGCCAGAAACTAATCCCTCCTCCCCCCCAAAAATAATTTCCTAGCATTATTAATTCACGACCTAAGCCTAAGACTGAAAATCAGGCTTGTCAGATGCTGTATTTTTTCTATCCTGCTCTATGGAGCAGAGAGTTGGTCTCGGACAGAAGGCCACCTGAAGAGACTGGAAGCATTTGAAATGTGGATTTACAAGCGGCTCTTACGTAGAAGCTGGGCTGACAAGATCAGGAATGAGGAGGCGATAAGCCGCTTGGGAAAGCCAAGGGAAATCATCAAAACAATTAAAAAACGAAAATTAGAATATTTCGAGCATGTGACGCGACACCCAGAAAAATACGGCATACTCCATTTAATCCTCCAGGGAAAGGCAACGAGGTCCAGGCAGAAGAAGAACATCGTGGCTTCAAAATCTAAGGGACTGGTTTGGACAAAACTCAGCTGCACTTTTTCGTGCAGCTGCTGATAAAAACAGGATTGCCAACATGATCGCCAACGTCCAATAACGGATATGGCACAAGAAGAAGAAGAAGCATTATTAATCTACTTTGCCGCTGTAAGAGGGAAAATGCTAAACTAGGGGAATTCTAATCTCTTATAGCAACATATTTCCGAGTGTAAAAGAAACATCAATGTTTCCACAGCGAGGGTTCCTGCATGACTTAATTTTAACATACTAAGAAAAATCAAATATATATTAAATCAGGCTTATCCTGCCACTTTGACCTCTGTCTTGTTACCAGATCCCAAACAAGGCTCATCGCCAAACAACAATTTTTAGAGTCTGGCCAATCCTAAGTTCCACTTTGCTATTCTTTCCTTACCTGATTGTCAATTTTGATTTCTGCCAGTACTTCATTTCCTTTCAGAGCATCAACCAAAGCAAGGATGCCTGTTCCAGTGATAAAATTGGATTCTATATTTAGACTTTTCAGTGTCTTGTTTACTTTTAGCATGTCTGCAAAAGCCTGAAAAGAAACACAGAGGTGAAAGGACCTGTATCAGTTCTATTTCTGTTTGCCTTAAGAAATATTACATTTCAGAATTCATCTTTCCACCGTTGTCACCTCAATATAGTGTGAAAATAGCTGGATACAGAATGAACATGTTAAATAAACTCTAGTAAGACGTTTACGGAAAATTCAAAACGATGCAAGCCTGCAGCTTTTCAAACATGAAACTTTAGTTTGTTTATATTTTAGCGTACTTATTTATCCTGCACTGTTTTCCCAATACTTTGCAGGCTATCAACCCAGTATTAAAATAGAATATGCAATTTTCCCCAAGAAAACCTCACCCTTGCAACAGGGTCATTGCTTCGAGTAGCTGCCAGGCTGAATTTTTTCACGTGGCTATTGGTTTCCAGAGCCTTTGCAAAGTCTTTAAGAGTTGGAATTGGGATGTTCTGTATAAGATAAAAAAAACAACTCTAGTGTAACTGCTTGAATTTAATAGATTCCACAATAGGTTCAGTTGTAGCCATATAGTGACCTGGTTCTGTCAAAGTGGTACTAAGTCAAAACTGTGTTGGACAGTAAATGAATCAATTTTTTGAGCAGGTCTATAATTTTCATTTGGATTATACACACTTAATAATATAATTCATATCTCACCTTCCTATAAAATAGCCTCAAGACAACTAACAAAATACTTAAAATAAAACAAGGTAATTGGTACAGCAAATAAATTAGGATCAATCTAAAGCTAATAAATGTCAACTAGAAATAAAGAAGCTTTAAAAAAGGAAGAGGCACAAGCAATAATTCCACAACCGAGAGCACATGGTTGTTTCGATTTCGCACTCAAAAGTGTTGTGTTTATAAGGCTGATTGTTGGTCTTTTAAATGTTTCAGCACATCTTTTCAAAGGGAATGAAATTGCAATACATCATCCTCTGAAGTATCATTACCCTGGTGACTTTCATGTTTGTAGAGAATGCAAATATATAGTCTTTTTTTAAAAAAAAAATTCAATTTGAATATTGACATGAACTTTCAATATCTGCTTCATAACATCTTTCATGGATGAAGTTATAGTCTAGACCAGAAAAAAATAAAGCCCATCTCAAAATATTTTACAGGTAAGACTGGCACAAATAAAACAATTGAATTTGACTTTGATAAAAGTACCTTTATGTTGTTCAGATTGACTTCTTGTAGAGTGGGATCATTTGCCTTAATTCTTTGCAAACAGGTTTCAACATTTGTTGGGTTAGGTGGTTCTTCAAAAACAGGCTTGACCTTTTCACCTTTAACCACATCTGGGGGGAGAAAAAGCACTAATGCAACCCTTCCATCCATATACTGTACCATTGATGCGAAATTTTCTTTCAAAATAATATTTTTAATAAAGTGATATGTGCACTCTAAGCCGCTAATTTATTATCTGATGGATTGTTTTATAACAGCTTTAGCTTTCTCATTTCTACAAAGTCATCTTTGTCCTTTTCTCTCCTTGTTTTAAACACTTTTGTCCACTTCTAACAATTGACAGCTATGTCAGGCTTCTTAGTAGGCATGGCTATAAATTTTGATTTTGCAAACACTTTATCCCTTAGTCAAGACTTTGTTTACTCAAGAGAAGGCTCTCAAACAAGGCTGCCAAGTTCTCTTCCTGTTCTTGCAGATAACTAGGCATAAGCATTCATAAATTTTCATATATTATGGTAATTAGAAATATCATTTTGGCATAGCTGATTATGTAAACATAGCCCATTTTGATGTATTCAATAAACCATGATTAAACCAGGGCATAGATTAAGCTCACATTTAACTTCTTATAGGCTGCCACATTTTCAGTTATATAACTCAGTTTGCAGAAACTCCTAAAATAGATTCTTCACTATCTGTTTTAATTTTTTTTAAAAAAGAAAAGAAAAGAAATATTACTCTCTAAGGGGGAAAATATTATTTTTGGAACAAAAGGGCCTGACAGAGCAAGTTCCTAATTGCCTCATTCATGATGGGAATGCAGTTTAGGAGACCTGCCATGTTGACCAATTGCTAATTGGATCTTTGCAACAATTGTAATCAACCACACTAGGGAAAAGATTAGCAGCATAAGTAGTTTGATGGTTGCAGGATATTGCTCTCTTGCTTGGTGTGAAGGGTGCAGGGAAATGTCTCTACTTACTTTTCACAATTCCTTTGCCATCTTGACCGGTGGTTCCTTCATCAAACTTAGGGTTGTTGACCAAATTCTGAACTCCGAGGACAGCTGGAAGCACCAGAAATAGCAGCAATAAGATTGAATACAACACTGCCTGAGAAGGCCTGGCCTTCATCTACAACAGGGGTCTTCAAATGTGGCCCTTTTATGACTTGTGGACTTCAACTCCCAGAATTCCTCAGCCAGGCACGAGTCCACTGGCTGGCGAGGAATCACAGCAGTAATAAGTTTGGAGTGACTGAAAGACTGACCCTGCTGTGAAACAAACAAACAAACAAATCTTGCCACACACCTGCTAGATCATACAGCTCAGTATCAGAGGCGCTGGCTAGAGCTTCTTCTAATTCTGGATCCAGAGTCACTTTCTTTTCTGTGTGGGTCTCTATTGGTCTCTCCTTAGGCACAAATGCTTTTCCTTCAAGACAGAAATGAACTGAATCAATTGAAGAGCGTGATGGTTGCAAGCTTAGGGGAAAACATCTTAAGCATTTATTGCATTCAGAACGAGTTCAGAGGAAGAACATTTATGGATTATAGGCAAATCAGGGGAATGACCAAAATTCAACATGTGAACGAATACCATATCCTAGAATTTAGTCCGAAAGGGGTTATTGGGGTCAACTCCTGTGCAGCAAAGCATGTGTAATTTAGAGTGCAACTACAGGCTTTCTAACAGACAGCCATCCAGCCTGTTCACACAGTAAAAGCCAAAGAAAGCAAACATTTGGCTGCTGGTATTATTTTTAGGAAAATGATTCATAATTTCCAAATTTAAAAGCTGGCAATAAGGTAATAATTTTCAAAGGAATGCATCAGCTCTTCAACATCCTTCTGACTTGATCCCATAATGCATAGTGATGGATAAAATGATATATCTTCATTGCTCAGCCACAGGGTTGTCCTTTTTTCATTGTTTTATACACAATGTTGTTATCCTGAAGAACTTAGGTCAAGTGCAGGTCTGATAGATTGGGATAAGAGAAACTGACTATCCCAAGACTATCCAGGCAGCTTTATGATTCTATGTTGGCTCTCTATTTATAAGGTGGGGAGATTCACAAAAGAAAAAACAATACAATAATCATGTGTTGCATTTCTGAGGGACAGAAGCACTTCACCTACTTACAGGATTTTTGCAACCATCATTGGAATGTATTGAGCCTGGAGTGAGAGTAGATGAATAAGGCTGTGATTGGCTTACATCCACTGTATGAATTTATGGCAGAGGTGAGGTTTGAATATAGGTCATCCAAGTCGTATCACAACTGCTCTCCAAAGCTGTTGTTTCTCCTTATTTTTCTCTTTCGTGCACAGGTCACAGGCCTGGAAATAGTGATGGACCATCGGCTGGAGACAGGTCCAGCCCCTGTCTCCAGCCGATGGTCCATCCCTATCTCCAGGCCTGTGACCTGTCCTGCTGGAATATCTGCAATAGGGGTTTGTTTTTCTCAACTATAGTTTGATAAATTCAGATGTAGGCATTTTCACATTCTTATTCTACTTCCCTAGTCTTCCAAACAGCATTTAGAAGCCAAGTGTGCAATCATCTTCCTTCCTGCACAACTCAAATAATTGAGAACAAGCACCTCTGTCAACAATAAGCGAATGCAAAAATTACTAGCCTGATATTGCCCTCTACGGGAGCTACAACAGTTCATGTAAGAATTACAAAAGGTGGTGGGGGGAATGAGCAGCTAACTCCCATCCCCAAATGTCAACACACATTTGGATGCGTTTGTCTGGCCACTTTGCAAAACATCTGAATTGTTAAAATGAGGAAAGCTCATTGCTGACAAGCTGTCATTCCTCCTGAATATAAATTTTTGAGGATAGCACCATGTGATCCATCTGGAGCCAGACATCTTTCCCAAGGGCTATAATCCTAGTTTCACCATACAACATTCACATGTGTGAGAGGAAGAGAAAAATGACTCACTTGAGGCCAAAGATTGGGAGGTGAGTCAAGGTGAAGCAGGAGTTCACTGCACACTGTTTACCCAAGCAGGAAAATCGAGCTAGCAATTTTTTACAGGAGCTATAAAACTGACTGGAAAGATTATATTGGGTTTGCTGATTGGGCTGCCTGTGAAATCTATTAGAGAGTTCCAAGTTCACCCTGCCTATAAGTTGCTCTTGAATTCCAGTGTCAGAAAAATAAAATGTTGTCATTTGAGCTGTGCTGCAGCTGAAAGAAAACAGGACTCTATAGTCCAAGAAGGATAATATGTGTGATTTTTTTTTTGAGACCAATGCTGCATGAGGGGTCCTCTGGATCATGTTCGTACTTTTGTGCCAAGCCATAATGGCTTTGATTTTGACTTAATGCATTATATGGATTCATCCCATTTCTGTTGTTTAATGTTATATGAGAAGGAGGCCCCAGTGATTGTTCAGCCAACTGTAGTCAGAAAGAAACCACAGCTTAGAATACTAACAGGCAAACTCAGCCTGTTTAATATACTTTTGATCTATAAAGCCGCAGCGCTCCAGATGTGTGAAATGGCTTTCCCGAGGCAGATATGAATATTTGCTAGAAAAGCGATCAAGTTGCCTCTGCTGTCTCCTCTCCCACCTTCCCCCAGTTCCCCCACCTTGCCCCCTTTCCACCGTATAAATGAAATCATATGGAAAGCTTTTTAATGTATCTTCTACTGGAACTCCACAAGCAGCTGAATGTGGGATAATTCATTCTGTCCCAAGAGTTCCCCAGTGAACAGGTCTATTCTAAACAAAGAACAAAGGTGGTCTAGAAAGAAGGGGGGGGGGGAATGAGATACGTTAGGAGAATTGGCTTTTAACACTATAGTCCAACCTATAACAATTAATCAGTGGAACAGCTTGCCTCCAGAAGTTGTGGCTGCTCCAACACTGGAGGTTTTTAAGAAGAGATTGGACAACCGCGATGTAAAAAAGATGCTGAGACTCTAGAAAGAGTGCAGAGAAGAGCAACAAAGATGATTAGGGGACTGGAGGCTAAAACATATGAGGAAAGGTTGCTGGAATTGGGTATGTCTAGTTCAGGGGTAGGCAACCTTGGCTCTTTGATGACTCGTGGACTTCAACTCCCAGAATTCCTGAGCCAGCATGGCTGGCTCAGGAATTCTGGGAATTGAAGTCTACGAGTCATCAAAGAGCCAAGGTTGCCTACCCCTTGTCTAGTTTAACGAAGAGAAGGACGAGGGGGGACATGATAGCAGTCTTCCAATATTTCAGGGGCTGCCACAAAGAAGAGGGAGTCAAGCTATTCTCCAAGGTGCCTGAAGGCAGGACAAGAAGCAACGGATGGAAACTAACCAAGGAGAGAAGCAACCTAGAACTAAGGAGAAACTTCCTGACAGGTAGAACAATTAACCAGTGGAACAACCTGCCTCCAGAAGCGGTGAATGCTCCAACACTGGAAGTTTTAAAGAAGAGACTGGACAGCCATCTGTCTGAAATGGTGTAGGGTTTCCTGCCTGAGCAGGGGGTTGGACTCGATGACCTCCAAGGTCCCTTCCAACTTTATTATTATTATTATTATTATTATTATTATTATTATTATTATTATTATTAACCATTTGTCTGAAATGGTGTAGGCCAGCAAATGTATATAATCACACCTTTGCATTACACATAAACCAGTAGGATGTTCATGCCACCTTCCCACTAGCTTATCTCCACACATACTGCCCAAATTGGTGCCAAAGTTGCCAGCTAAATTTGCAACAATGAAAAGTAAAAATATTTTGATAATTGAAAGAGAGAAAAAAAAAGTCCATTATCTCTCAGTGCCACAGGGAAGCACGTGTGTCAGGAAATCATTTAGCTCACCCGTATTAAGAAGCAGAAAACCCAGAGCAGAGCTAACCTTTTCAAAGATTCCCAATGTAGAAATATTTGTCACAAATAGGTAATTGCTCCTTTTCCATAACGATAGCGATATTTGCTACTGGTTTTACACATCCCACTGACTAAGGCATAAAGTCATTTGCGTATTTGTGGCTGGGCACAACATGTAAATCCAGCCACGTGTTTATGGCTTGGCTTGATGGGAAACTTCAACCGTGGTTTATTCAAACCACGGTTTAGCTCAGTCTGTGGGCTCAGTGATGAGTTTCATCAAAAAGGGATCGTCTTGGGGATATTGTAGGATAACATACATGTTCCCGGGCAGCATCCCTTTTATCAGATGCTTATTTTCACCTAGTCTGGCTGTTCCCCATTACATTTTACCGCCTGGTTTTTTCCACTGGATCAGGCATTGTCAGGTTTTGAACCTCTTTGTTTAAAAGGACTGTTTCTGCTTTATTTCAGTGAGTAGTTCCTAAGCAGTTCAGTTCCAAGGAGAATCAGCCTGTTAAGCTTTCCAAATAATCACTCCCCAGCCATTTTTACTGCAAGGCCTGCCAAAAAAAAAAAAAAATTAAATAAAGGCAGTGGCCAGAAACACCACGTGTCTTGGATGTCCTGCCAACAAGGATCACAACTTATTCTTATGCAAGTATCTCAATGATTTTTGCCAGCTTTAAATCAGCAGGCTCATCTTGCATAACGGCCTGGCAGTTTTTCCTCCAGGCTCAACTGGGGCTGCAAAGGGTTATCGCAACAAGGCAAGAGTTTTGCAGGATGCCCAGTTTTAGAATGCCAGTGAGAATAATAGAACTGGAAGGGACCTCGGAGGTCTTCTAGTCCAACCCTGTGCTCGACCAGGAAACCCGATAACATTTCAGACACAAATGGCTGTCCAGTATTTGGAGCACCCACAACGTCTGGAGGCATGTCATTCCACTGAATTATTGTTAGGAAATTTTCCTTAGTTCTAGACTGGTTCTCACGTCGTTCCTTGATTACTTTCCATCTGTTCCTTCTTTTCGTGCCTTCAGATACTTTGGAGAACAGGTTGACCCCGCTCTTCTTTCTGGCAGCCCCTCAAATATTGGAATACCGTCCAAAATGAGATGAGATGGAAGCTTGAAAACAGACTTTTCCAGGTCAGCAGACATGTTGGATTACAAAGACCAATACTACAGGGAAAAACTGATCTCCAGGGGCAAATAAGCTAAATATTATTTCCTTTGGGCTACTTCGACAAGAGGATTCTGTGCTAGTTTGTAAGCAAGTCTGGGTTTTCTCTATCTCCTTTAGATCAGCAAGATTAGAAAACTCGGTCAATTAATTCAGCTACAGGAGTATAGTCTTCTGCAGTCATGACATAAGTTTAAGACTGAAAATCAGGCTTGTCAGATGCTGTATTTTTCCTATCCTGCTCTATGGAGCAGAGAGTTGGTTTCTGACAGAAGGCCACTTGAAGAGACTGGAAGCATTTGAAATGTGGATTGACAGGCGGCTCTTACGTAGAAGCTGGGCTGACAAGATCAAAATCAGGAGGTGATAAGCCGCTTGGGAAAGCCAAGGGAAATCATCAAAACAATTAAAAAACGAAAATTAGAATATTTCGGACATGTGACGCGACACCCAGAAAAATACAGCATACTCCATTTAATCCTCCAGGGAAAGGTTGAAGGCAAACAAGGTCCAGGCAGAAGAAGAACATCGTGGCTTCAAAATCTAAGGGACCAGTTTGGACAAAACACAGCAGCGCTTTTTCGTGCAGCTGCTGATAAAAACAGGATCGCCAACGTGATTGCCAATGTCCAATAACGGATATGGCACAAGAAGAAGAAGAAGAAATCATTGCAAAGATGGAGCTGGCTTGTTTTCAGATGCCATAGCTTACTTTCCCCATTCAGAACAACTCTTGCTTTGCCTCTCTGGCTTCAGTTTCTACATGGAATGTATTGGCTGGATAACTGACAGCTTCCCCCCCTGTACTCCAGGCAAAAGGAGGATGGGTGAAATTGGCTAGCATTTTGTCCGTTTCCCTCCACTATACTGTACTTTCATCCGCAGGGACAAGCCCATGGCAGCCTGTCAAGCTATCGTGGGGTTGTTGTTTTCCTTTTCGTTCTTTTCATGTGCAATGGAGAGAACTGTAAGGAGATTTATTGCCGTAGGACCCGCTGCAAGTCAGGCCATCATATCTTGTTGGGGGAAATCCAGGGGGTCTCTGGCAGGTGGGGTGGTGGGCAGGAGGCTCGTCCTGCGGGGTGAGGCAAGGCAGGGTGGGGTAGCGGTTGTCGCAGGGCAAGGTGAGGCAGGGGCCGGGGCGGCTGCTGCCTGACACCATCGGCCCCTGCACACAGAGGCCAGCGAACTCATGGGTGCTGGGATGCATCGAGCCACGTGGACCTCGGTGAGTTAGCGGGCGGCTGGTTGAAGAGGGATGGTTGGCATCTCCGGGGCATGGCGCGCGTGCCCACAAAGAGGGCTCTGAGTGCCGCCTCTGGCACACGTGCCCTAGATTCGCCACCACTGATCTAGCTGTTGCAAATCCACCTCTGCGGAACTGAAAATAAATCAGACCAGCTCCCCAGCGCTTCTGACATTATGAAAATACAAAGACCTAGAGAGGCAGAATCCTGAAACACCAAAGCCTTCAGCAGTTCAGGTTCTCGGAAATAAAGACGATCAGAGATTGCTTTCATGCTGCTTCAGAGAGTTGGGGAAGTAAATGCAGAATATTGTGTGAAAGGTGCCCTTGTTTCATCTGGGAGGCAACTGATTTGAAGGACGCTTCGGGTGAATTCAGTAACATTTGCTCTATTTCGAACAAGGAAGCTTCTTCTGAGTCCAGACTTGTGCGGCTGCTCTTCTAATTTGGAGTGTCCCTAATGAGGTGGGGGCTGCAGGATGAACCACCAAGCAGGCTGGGAAGTTTCTCTTTTATTTCTTGAACCCTTTCAAGGTTGTCCAGCTTCCGCTGTGCAGCAGCAGTGAAGAGGGGCTGCTATTACTCCCCTTTGCTAGAGACCTTCCATGCTAATGAAATATATACTGTAATCCTGGAAAGAAGAGCTGATGGAAACAACTTTCCTAGGCAGATAGGAGCCAGAATATTTAAGCTAAGCAGTATCTGGCCATTCGCTTACAGGTATTAGTATTTCTCAACCCGGTTATACTGCATTCTTATTGTAAAGTGCAAATATATGCACCTTTTGCTAAATGCAATGGAGTATATCTTCTCCAACTACCTGTATGTAGTCAAAGCTTTCTACCAACTTCAACTGAAATGTGAATAAATGTCTATGCATAAGACTCATTAGGGTCAATGCAAAATATATATTAAAACCACAGCAAAGCATATTTGGAATGTTAAAACGCCCACACGATTTCCTTTTGTAGAAGTGATATTTCTCAAGTCCATGCCTACCCCTTTCTGATCAGTGCTATTAAATCATTTAGCAACTAATTACTACATGCTGTTGGGATGAGTTAATTCTGGGTGGAGTTTCCTGTTGATGTTCTATTCCAGTGGAAAGAGACAAAGGAAGTTCCCATTTAACTCTGAGTAAGAGACTCCTGTAGATCAGCCTTCTTCAAGCAGACGCTTTGCCAGTGGACTGACACTACAGGTCCCCAAATGCCTAGCCTCTGTCTAGGAATAACATCCTTTTCCAGAATGAGAACCACGGAATTTATAGTTGGAAAATATGGATCAGAACAATATGGCTCCTAAGATTAAAAATTATAGAAATACTTTGAGAAGCCAACCGGCAATTTTTTTAAATCCTCAGGAACCAATATGGATCGTTCAGAGGCCACGTATGCCTTGTGAGTCATGGTATCCAAGCCTGATGCTGAATATTAAAGTAGAACCCAGGAAATGAGGACCAAACAGAATTTGATGAAGGCAGCCCACAAACAAAACCAGCAAGTTGTAAAACCAGCAATTTGTTCGTCTTGTCTTTTCTTTTTCTTTTTTCTTTTTTTTTGGTGTTGATTTTTGTTCTTAAAATGCCTTTAACAATTGTCAATTACCCAGAGTTGCTGGAGGACAGATGACGTATAAACTTAATTATTATATACCAGTGATGGCGAACCTTTTAGAGACCGAGTGCCCAAAAACCGACCCTGCCCCCACTCCACCCCCTGCCCTGCCCCTGCTCCACCCCCATCCCCCACCCCGCCTGCCTGCAGGGCCACTCACTGCCTCCAGGGCCCAGGAAGCGCAGCAGCACTATGGTGGTCACGCCCTTTGCCCACACCCTGCAGCATCAACTGTGCACGATGGGGTGTGAGGGCAGAGTCTGGTCTACACTGCCTGGCTGCCATGTCCTTGGCTGCACAGCTCCGCGTGGGGCACGCTCAGGGGTGACTCTCCTTCAGGAGGGCTACTGGAGAGGAGGGGGTCGCGGGGGGAGGCGAGGCAGGACCAACGGCACGTGTGCCCACAGATTGGGCTGCGAGTGCCATAGGTTCGCCACCACCGTTATATACTTTTTCATATTGAATTTGATTATTATATAATGATAATTTAGACCAGGGGTTCTCAACCTTGGCAACTTTAAGACTTGTGGACTTCAACTCCCAGAATTCCTCAGCCAGCAAAGCTGGCTGAGGAATTCTGGGAGTTGAAGTCCACAAGTCGTAAAGTTGCCAAGGTTGAGAACCCCTGATTTAGACTGAGAAAGGGTGTCTACACAAATTGCATATTCAACCCTTGCAATCTGCATAGGTCTTTCTCTGCCAGGCTGGGCGCAGCAAAGATAACCACGGCATCTCCACTTCTTTATGGTTGACACTGCACCTCAGAACTTACCTTTCTTTTCACCAGTAAAAGGCACCACATCTTCTCGGTCTTTGTGCTCCAGTGCTTCTTTCTCCAAGTAGGACAACAGTCGTTCTCTGTCAAAAGGTCCCGTGGCAGGTTTACTGGTCTGATCTTTCTGTCGGAAGCCCGCGGGCAGAAGGGCATTCTGCCACAGCAGCGTGAGAAACAGAAGGGATTATTCGGTTAGGAGGAGTGGAACATTTCCACAACTTCTTTACTGTGACATCTAGCTCAGGGCTTTTCAACCTTTTCCACCCATTGTGCCACTTTCAGGATATGGCGACATCCGAGGACCACCAGTCGCCTGGCAAGGTGTCGAAAACTTGATGACCCAAAAAAAAGGGAAAAAATCATAAAGTACAGGTAGTCCTCGACTTACAACAGTTCACTTAGTAACTGTTCGAAGTTACAATGGCACTGAAAAAAGTGCCCCCCAAGCCACAGCCGAGCAAGACACCTGCCTGCCCGCCAGGCGGCGCTCTTCCTCCTGTCCGAGGTTTTCATTGTGAGAATTATTGTTGAGGATTGGCAGCAGGAGTGGGGTGGGGGGGTGTTTGGTTTTTATTCTGCTCCCTTCTGCTGGGTGGTTGCAGCAGGTTTTGGTCACTTCACATAACCCTGGGACACTGTGACCGTCATAAATATGAATCAGTTGCCAAGCATCTGAACGTAAATCACAAGACCCTGGAGATGCTGCAACATTCCAGCTGATCGGTGCTTCTTCTGAGCTCAGCAGAAGCACCAGGATCAGTGCCGAGCTTCAGCTGGAGGCTGGCGCTGATCCTGGCGCTTCCGCTGAGCCAGCGGTTCTCAACCTGTGGGTCGCGACCCCATTTGGGGTCGAATGACCATTTCACGGGGGTCGCCAAACAATGCAGTCCGCCATTTTTTCCCCTTTTCTTTAGCTGTGCTACTCCCTCTTATTCTATTGGCTTTTGAAAGCCAATAGAATAGACTCTCTTGAATAGAATCTAATTCTATTGGCTTTCAAAAGCCAATAGGAATTGTCCAGTCTGCCCTGCTGAGCCCGCCAAAAGTCCCAGTCTGCAAATGGTGCTGCAAGTTGTCTGCAGCGAAGGAGAGCTGTCTGGAAGTTTCCACCCCTCCCTGCTGAGCAACTACTAAAAATGTAAGTAAAAGAGGGCCAGGGGTGGGAGGTGGGAGGCCGGTGGGCGCAGGGAGGGTTGCTGGCGCGCATGGGGCCCGGCGGGTGCCTTACCTCCCTTGGGCTGGGCCAGCTGGTGGCCCAGCCAGTGGTCACCCTGCGCCGTCACTGCCCCTTGCCAGCTACGCCTCGGCCGGCGCAGGGGGCGGCACCACGCATGTGCGGCGCTCCCAGGCAGGGAAATACAGGTAGTCCTCGACTTACGACCGGTTGGGGGTCGCGGCATTAAAAAGGTTGAGAACCACTGCACTGAGCCCTGACAGCCCCGAAGAAGCGCTGATCCTGGCGCTTCTGCTGAGCCCTGACAGCCCTGCAACTCCAGCCGTCTCTCGCTCAGGCTTGTGCGGTGCTGCCACCGGTTCAGCTCATTCCCCTCCCCCGCTACCACTTTTCTAGGAGGGTCGCGTACCACCTGCCAGGTGCCCATGTACCACAGGTGGTACCTGTATCACTGGTTGAAAAGCCCTGATCTAGCTCATGCGCACATTTGCTTCAGAGCAGACAGAACTGAAAAGGGGTACAGATAGACCCTGACTTGAAACCATCTGTACAATAACAACTCAAACTTACAATGGCACTCAAAACAGTGATTTACAACCTGTTCTTTCATTTATAACCGTTCCCCTACCTAACTCAGCATGTAGATACACAAATGGCAGCTGCCAAAAGAACGTTTTTTTCTTCAGAAATAATAATAAAAAAACCTTGTGAGAAAAAGAGGTAGATGCTATACATCAGGGGTCCCCAACCTTTTGGGGACCAGGGACCGGTTCCGTAGAGAAAGGTTTTTCTGTGGACTGGAGGGTCCGTAACTTTGTGTGCTGCCTGCATCCCGCAGATGGGGCTTTGCTTGTTTGTGCAGACCGCTTGCTGGCATGCCACGGCCCGGTACTGGTCCACAGACCGGGGGTTGGGGACCCCTGCTATACATGGCTACAAAGCTGATTTGGAAGAAGTGCTTCAGAGCTGAAGGGAGCTATTCATGAAAGTAACACCATTTTTTCAGGCTTGAGTGAAAGTCTGGAGAAAATTAGGTGCGTTGAATGATAGCAGAAAGATGCTTCTCTCTATATTTTATTTATTTATTTATTTTTCCAATTTCTATACCGCCCCTCTCCCGAAGGACTTGGGGCGGTGTACAGCCCAAAATTAAAAACATCAATATACAAAAATTAAAATAATTAAGAATAAATTAAATAATTTGGCCATAAATCCCATTTTAAAATCCAATACATTATATCTTAAAAAACTCAATCCCCTAAAACAATTTTAACCTTGCAGGTACCGGAGCTACTATGCCAGGCCGGCCTGTCGGAAAAGGAATGTTTTTAATTCCCGACGGAAGGAACGCAAATCCATTATCGTACGGAGTTCGGGGTGGGGGGGAGCTCATTCCAAAACGTAGGAGCTCCCACAGAGAAGGCTCTCCCCCTGGGGGTCGCCAGCCAACATTGTCTGGCCGACGGCACCCTGAGGAGGCCCTCTCTTTGGGAGCGTACCGGACGGCGGGAGGTGTTTGCTAGCAGTAGGCAGTCCTGTAAATATCCGGGTCCGATGCCATGGAGCGCTTTAAAGGTGGTCACTAACACCTTGAAACGCACCCGAAAGGCCACCGGCAACCAGTGCAGCTCACACAAGAGCGGTGTTACATGGGAGCGCCATAACGCTCCCGTCACTATCCTATGAAGCCCTTCTGAATCATTATCAAAGCACACACAGATCTAAGAGATGTTAAACTGCAGCTCCATCTCATCATCACCCTCTCAGTATGTATCTCCAGACCATCACCTTCCGCTGTTTCATGAATCACTTCAAACATTAGTAACAGACCTCTTTGTGTCTTCTGAATGATTGTAAATTCCACGGTCCATTGTCACAGGCCACATTGATGGAGTTGAAGACATCCCATTTAGATTGTTTATCCTTGTCTTGTGAATTTGGGCATTATATAGAATGGATTACGTTTGCTGTGACAGACATTCTGGCTATCGTTAAAACTAACCATGACTCTTATCTTGTATCTTTACACCTTCAGGTGTTATAAACATTTCAAGACCTAATTTGGAAAATCGGAAATGTAGATTCATTGTTTAGAATGTACCTCTGGATCTAGGTCATCAAGGACATTCTCCAGCTGTTTGAGTTCATCCTCAGAGAGTTTGTTCAGAATTTCATCTTCATTGATATTTTTATATTTCTCCAACTCTTTCCGGAATGGCACTGACATGTCTCTCAATCACGTCCCGTTGACGTTTACTTGTCAATCATTCACAATACAGTCTTCCAGATTCCTGGAAGAAAGAGATATGATCAGTTCTCTGATAATTTACAGTCATTGCATAAATGGCTTATTGGGTTGTCCCATGGCCCAATCACAGCCATTCACAGAGCATCTCCTGTGTAATGCCTGCATCTGTGGAACTGGAATGAATGAGATTTACCCAGGAGAATTTCTTCCCACGCTTTTCTCAAGGTTAATTTCTCCATCCCAGCAAAAGATAGAAAATATTTGCTGACCTGGAAATTATTTTGAGTTTGTGCATTCAAGTTTACAGCGCTGTTTACCCATTGGATTCATTTATTAAGATCTGCACACAGACTGACGCATTAAGGTTATTGATGATGAATTTCTAAATCCTAACAGTGAGACAAGAAGCATTATAAATTTGTGTGAGAAAGAAAGAGAGTCGTGTTTATAATTGAGATCAGTTTCCTCAAAATTTTCATTTGCATACTTGACCTTGTTTCTCAAACATGTTTTCCACCTAGGGAGAAAATAACATTCTTATATTCTGAGCAAAGTTATGAAATATTACCTTCACTCTGACTTAGCTTCATGATCTCATCTAGCAATGTGATTGTACTGGTTGGAGCGCATGATTCTTAAACTATGTGGAGATCCCGTTGTACTACTATACGTCATTCTTGGACTGCTTCTGGAACCGCAACAATATGTCAGAGCTCACCCATGTGACCCCTTTCTTACCAATATTTTGTTTTCCACATTTCAGCATCTCAACACTCCCAAGAAACAGATGACTCAAAATAAAGACATACTTTGGCATTCCCACAATGCTTCTGATATACTGTCACTCCGAGTACAATTAATATATCAACCTTCCTTGGAGAGAGTTAAACATTGGCTTTAAAAACGACTCTTACTGCTCAGTTTGAAAAGTTCCCAATGGGATATATCAATTCTGTTTTTTGAGCACGGTCTTGAAAAACAATTTTATTGGGCTTAATTTTTTTTCCTTACTAAAATTTTTTTAAACATGAAGATTCTATTCTATTAAAAGAAAACGATCAAACTGGACTTGATCCTTGTTGTCATGTTCAATAGATGCTTTTCTGATCATTTGATGTAATTGCGTGGCTATTTATGCACATCAAGCTCACTCTTGCTTTGATCTAGAGAAGATTAAAAAGTGGAGGAAAGAAGGAAAATATCCCACTTTTCTGTGCCAAAAAAAAAAAAAAAAGGAATTAACAGAACTATACAAGGATAACATTTAATGGGCTTGGTCTATCCATAGAAACAACCTTTATTTACTTGTTACTTTAGCCCAGTTGCAATGAAAAATATTGTTTGGTTATTCTCTTTATGGAAATGTGGAAAATAGTCACAGAAAGCAAGATTTTCTCTGCAACCTTCCCAGAATTGGCATCCCAACATCAGAAGCCATCCAACCAGATTACGGTTGAGGTGCACCAAACCTGAGGCCTTCTAGATGATTCCCAACTGCAACTCACAGGTGACCTGGCTAGCAAGTGCAGTAAAGAGAACTGCTAGGAGTTACTAGTTAGCATCATTTGAAAACCCAGTTCCTAATTTGTAGCAAAGAATATAAAAAAGTCAGAGTGTACTGATAATAATCAAACCAGTCTTGATGTACAGTATCCTCTTCCACATATGTTTGCAGGCCAGTTCAAAAGACTGGGTGTTCTGAACTCTTTCTAAACCAGAGTAGGGAGACCAAGTTAAAGCTGCGTCAAAATTAGGCTGCATGCATAGATTCAAATCCTCACTCACTGGGTAACTTTGGATCAATCACTTATTCCTGATCACTTGCCTTACACAGGATTGTTGTAAAGAAAGAAACCAAGAGAAACAATTTGGGGAGCACTCTTAATATTTCAGTGCCGGTTCATGCAAAGCAGCTATTCTGCCCCATGTCAGTTGGTCTTTTCAGGGGAAATCCTACACTCTCTTCTAGATGCTCCTTCCATAAATTGTTTCTCTTCAGAAAGAATTCCTGCTTCAGAAAACAGCGAACTCTACACTTCGGCCAAGGTCATAAACCGATAATCACTTTTTTGAATTCTTCCAGGAGAAACTCTCCATTGTGCTGTTTTGGATACATTTTCTTTCTTTCAGAGATAACATTTCATGGGAACCAAGAATAGCTCTAGAAAAATGAAAAGACATGTCTTGAAGAATATATAGGGCATTAATAGTTGTGATTCTCCCTCCCCTCCCCAGTTGTAACATACTGAAATCTTTTGATTTTAGAACGAGAAGAGATTTTAGAGGTCATCTATTCTGAATCACTGCTATGCAATAATCTTGCCACAATGGCTTTTCCTATAGAAAGACAAACTCTGCTTAAATCCCTCCCAACTATTTGGGCAGACTGTTTCCCAAAGCACTTCATTTCTGCATTGAACCATTTTTACTCTTTGATCACATTTTTCTACTATTTAGCTAATATAGTTATTTTTGCGAATCCAAGCCATTGTCTCTAGTTCTTTCCCCTGAAGCAACATTTAATTTTTTTTCATAATGATAAGATTAACTACCCATCTACACAGAAGACAGCACCATGCCAGAAATTATCTATAGCCTGATGAGTAAAAAAAGTGTGAGCTTAGAGTAACATACCTAAATATAGCTTTTATCCCACAAACATGCCCCAAAAAATCAACAATGGGTGGGCTCATAAAAAAAATGCTACAAACCCAGCATTAATTCTTCAATCATTACTAACTGATGGACATTTGTGATTATTTGCAGGCTGTCTGCAGGGTGTGGTCAGAAAGGTCAGGATGATGGCTGGAATGATGCAGTTGAAGCTTTGTCTATTTTTTGTGTTTGATATATATTTTAAAAAACGGCAGAATGTTGATTGGACACTCACGACCACCATCATGTGTTTTTTTAACCATATTCTGTGGGTAGCTCCGATTTTTTGCATGTGAGCTTTCCATGGTGATTTGCAACCACTGTTGAAAGGCTAATTTTACCTTTAAATTTACACCGTTAGGAAATAAGGACAGCCAGCAGAGCAATAGATAAGGAAAAGGATGCGTTGGAAGCATATCCATTGCTCACAAAAGAGCCACATAAATCCATCTTCCAATCAATTCCATGAAACTCTGAAATATAATTGATAGATTAACGAATGAAGTATTGGGCCTTATTCAACAAATGAAGGTTATAACCAGCTATGCAGGCAGTGCCTGTTTCCCTATCCAGATTCCCAGGATTTAGTTTTTCTTTTTAATCTCTTTTAATTTAAGCTTTTAAAGTTTCTTTGAACATGCTTATTTTGGCAGACACATCTGGCATGGTTGCTCTTAAAATGTACTGATTATACAACTGCAGCTGGCTCACAGGGAAGCAGTGTCATCTGTGGATTTAGAAAGGAGATGGGACAAGACAGTGAAGTTAGCCAACAAGTGAGTCTCTTTGAGCCTTTTTTGTTTTAAATCAGGCATCTTAACTGAATTCCCTGATTTGTTAAATAATAAACAAGCATACAAGACAAAAGACTAAATTAATTTTTTTAAAGAAAATAGATTTAATTTTTTAAGGACATCCAATGTATAGAGAATTACATATACCAACTAGCCCAGGGGTCTTCACACTTGACTCTTTTATGACTTGTGGACTTCAACTCCCAAAATTCCTCAGCCAGGCTGAGGAATTCTGGGAGTTGAAGTCCACAAGTCATAAAAGGGCCACGTTTGAAGAGCTCTGAACTAGCCCCCTCATTCTCTACCAGTGTTTCTCAACCTTGACAATTTTAAGGCATGTGGACTTCAACTCCCAGAATTCCACAGCCAGCATTGCTGGCTGTGGAATTCTGGGAGTTGAAGTCCACATGCCTTAAAATTGTCAAGGTTGAGAAACACTGCTCTATACACAAACTGGAAACAAGCCAGAGATTGTTTCAAAGTGACTTCATAAACCGCAATGAACAGTCAAGTCATTTTACCCAACACAGCCACGGTTGAATCAAAAGCAAACAAGTCCTGTTGTAGGTCAAATAAGTGGTGTGAACGCTGAATTTAAAGAGAGGAGATTCCAAGGAAGGCATCTGGGTTAAACCACAAGCCTGGACGCAACTTGGGAGCGATCCTGGGGGGGGGGGAGTGGGAAACACCTTCTCATCGTCTGAATGGGGGTACGGAATATTAAATTCACTTTGACATAGCTCCATGCCTGCATCTAGTGACTAGATTCTATACCGATTGGCACACGATGCCACTTCACTCACTAAGAGTTCCTGATTCTAAAAAGGTCGAAGTCTCATAGCTCAGAGATACGGGCACAAGCTAGCTTGGGGCCCTGTCCATCTCCTGAAACCAACCCCAAAAGGGGGGGGGTGAGAAAAAAAAACAAACCTTGGCTGCCATCTTAGACCTGCTTTCTAGGAAACCAGAACCTTTGGAAAAAAAACCCCAACTTTAAAATCAAAATCAATATACTGCACCACAAAAGGGGGGTGTTTCCTGCCGCGGGAGCGTCTGCTGCAGGAGAGAGCCATTCCCCAAATGGCCAACCGGAGTCAGAAAAACCGACTTCCCCTCCCCACCTTGGCCCCCTGGGGAGGGGATGATGGGAAGGGTTGCTCTCCTGCCTTCCACACGCTCCTTTCCCGGAGAATCGCGGTCGGGCTGGGGTGGGCCTGAGCCGTTGGTCCAAACCCAGGTCCCTGCAGCTCAAACTAAAGGCGACCGCCCCACACCCCACCTCACCCCCCCCAAAAAATAGCCCCCCAGGAAGCCGCAGAGGCGGGGGCAGTTAGGAAGACGCGTGTCCTAGCGGGAGATCCTTCTCTTCCCCTCCCCATCAATACGCCTTTCAGGAATGCGTAACTAGGAGACCCTGTGGACCAAGGCGCTCGTTTTTCACAAGATTTGGAGATGCTGGCAAGACTCGGGGCGGGTCCTCCGATGCATCCCCCCCCCTTCCCCAGCCAGCCATGGCTCATCCGCCGCTCTCCGGGCAGCAGCGAACGGCCCGGGCAGCGGAGCATCCAGCAAACGCCCCTCAAGGCAGTTGGGCGCCAGATCTCTCCAGGTAGGCAGGCTGGCTGGCTGGAGGGCGCGGGATGCCCTCGCCTTCTCCCCCGCAGCAGCATCCTTGCTGGAGAGCGGCGGCCGGCGAGGAGCCAAGCCCCCCGGGGAAGCGAGGGGGGTCGAACAGGGGGCGATCGCAGGGCTTACCCAGCACCGCCGCCTCTCCCTGGCCGGGCTCCCTCCGGCCCGACTGGCAGCCCGGTCCTTTCTCCGCGCGCGCTCCAGCCGAACCAGCCCCGAGCGCTGTCAAAAAAAGGCAGGGCGCGCTGGCCGAACCAAAGCCGGCCGCCGCGCAGGCTCAGTCGCGCTGCCGAGCACTATGGGGCGCGTAGTTCGAGGCGGCTGCCATGGGAACGCTTCTCCGAGGATGGGGAGGGGAGGGAGGGGAGGGGGCCTTGGCGCTACTGCCTGCCTTGCAGCGAAGAAGGACGGCCGGCCCTGCTGGGTTAGCTCCCCCCCCCGCCCGCAACCAGCGGTTCCTCTCCCGCGGGATGCAGGGCGCTGGCACCTGTTGGCGAGTAGCTTCTCCTCCTTCTCCTCCGCCTCCTCTTTTGGGTCAAGGCAGACGAACCAGCCTTCCTTCCCAAGGCCCAGAGTTGCTTTGGCTTTGCAGGACAAACCTCAGTGGAAGCCGGAGACTCGCTTGGCAGACTTGGGGTTGGAGTTGGGAGGGCAGAAAATCACGGCTTCCTGGATTTGAAAGTGCATTGCCAAAAATAAAAAATAAAAAAACCCCAAAACAAAAAACCAACAACTTTGTCTCCCCCCCCCACAAAAAATAGTCCTATCTCCACCCCCTTCTCCCCAACTAAATATTGAGTTCAGGCTCTGTTAAAATGCCTTTCATCCAAGTATTTCATTCTGGCACACCAAGTTTCCCTATCCCGTGGTGTCCTTTTGCATTATTATTATTATTGTCGCTTTTATTTGTCCTCTCTTTTATTATTTTTGCAAAGAACGCAAGGCAATTGTCACGCATGCCCAACACATCTTCCTCCTCCTGTTTTTCCCACAACGACCCTTGAGGTGAGTTGGGCTGAGAGAAAGTGACTGGCCCAAGGTCACCCAGTTGGCTTTCATGCCTAAGGCAGGACTAGAACTCATGGTCTCTCAGATTCTAACTTGATGACTTAATCCCAGGGGTGTCAAACTCGCCACGTCACGTGATGTGTCACGACGTATCGTGACTTTTTCCCCAATTGCCAGAGCTGGGGTGGGCGCAGTTTTGGCATGGTGCATCCGGCCGGTGGGCCGGCAGTTTGACACCCCTGACTTAACCACTAGACAAAACTACTACAGCTCTGAAAGTTAAATGAGACTGTCAAGCTGAAATTCACCATTGCTTCTCAGTTGGCGATGTGCTTATCACAGATAAGATTCTGAAGTAGTTAGGTGGTGAATCATGAAATGTTTAAGTCCCTAAAATTTAGTATAAATGATAAACAGAATGCTTTGTTGTTGTTAGTTGTGAAGTTGTGTCCGACCCATCGCGACCCCATGGACAACATTCCTCCAGGCCTTCCTGTCCTCTACCATCTTCTGGAGTCCATTGAAGCAGCAGCCTGCTGCTTCAGTGACTCCATCCAGCCACCTCGTTCTCTGTCGTCCCCTTCTTCTCTTGCCCTCCATCTTTCCCAGCATCAGGCTCTTCTCCAGGGAGTCCTTCCTTCTCATTAGGTGGCCAAAGGACTTGAGTTTCAACTTCAGGATCTATGCTTACAAACATATAAATGTCCCCAGAAAGAATCCCCTGGGCTTTGTATCCATTGTGATGGAATACAAGTTCTTTGACAGAGCGATTGGTGGAACTTAAGACACAAAGCTTAAGAAACACCAATCTAACGAACTGCTGTTCTTTCTATTTTTCTAATTAGCAGTCCCACTAAATTCTTTTATTTAATATTTTATAATAAATTACAAGTAGGCAACATTGCAAAAAAATAAAGTGGTGCAAGAGGACCATTTATTTGCTTAAGAACATACTGGTGTTTGATCAAGAGGGTTCACTCTGATGCTTATGTTGCTATTAATGCAGAGGTTAAGGTATTTTGGCATGCATGAATTATATGGTGTTATGGTCATATGCAAATGAGATCCATCATCCCCATTCCTCAGACTGAGATTTAATTTAGATAGCTCCCTGGAGGCAGCTAAATCCTGAAGTAATGACTACAGCTGAGTTTGCACCAAGAGAGCATCCCCAGGGCAAACGCAGGAACAATGATTTATATAAGGCAGATTTCAGAAAATAGGCTAAGGGAGACAGATGGGGCCACTCAGGAAAAATATTACCCTCCCCCTTTCAGCTATTCCTTATCAATTAGAATGAAAACATATTAGGTTTCCTTAATTCAGTGGTTCTCAACCTGTGGGTCACGACCCCATTTGGGGTCGAACGACCATTTCACAGGGGTCACCAAACACCGCAGTCCACCATTTTTCCCCCCCTTTTCCCCTCGGCCAGCGCAGGAGGCAGCACCGCGCATACGCAGGGTAGCACCGCACATGCGCAATGCGGCCCGTTGCGTCGCGCCGTGCATGTGCGATGCGGGCCGTTGCGTGCACGCCGCGCATGCACGGTGCGGGCCGTCGTGTGTGCGCCGCGCATGCGCGATGCGGGATGTGGGCATCGTGCCGCACATGCGCGGCGCAGGTCGGGGTCGCGGCCTGAAAAAGCTTGAGAACCGCTGCCTTAATTAGAAGGAACATTCAAGCAATACTTTTGCACAGATTTATGAAACTAGATTCTGCAAAGATCTTATTGCTTTCAAGTAGCTAAACTGGAAATGTTCTTACCTTACCAATCCATTCCTATTGACTTTAAAAGTCTTCTTTGTTAATCTTAGTTACTTGACTACAATTAATAGTAATTGAAGCCTGGTCAGTTTCTGATATCCATTTAACCTTTAATAGGACAATGAGAATCTGTGTATTCACACTTCTATGATAATGTGACTCATATGGTTTTGTTTGGGATGTTACATGAATTCATCTGCCTATAATGGGTTCCCCAATTTCAGTTAAAGAAACTTTGATTTAGTCCTTTAAGTGGACCTGGTCTGTAGCTTTTTTATTTGGCTCTGACCTCATTGCTTTCTCATTTTTCTTTCTTTCTGAACTCACAACAGTACAGCTTAAAGCTCTGCACTGAGTAACAGTGTTTGAATCTGAGGAAAGGAAATACCTGTCAATAAAAGCTTTTACTGTAATACAAGTCTTAAAGGCAATAAAAGAATAAACGGGCATCTCACACATCTTCAGATGCCTTTTCCAATCCTCATTTGGCACAGAAAATAGATTCTGGGCCTGAACCCAAAGGAAAATGGAGATGCATGATTAAAATTAAATCCATTACAACAAAAATGTAGGCTGAAGATTGCACAGCAAAACTGCAGTCATAAACAGATAAACAAATTTTGCTATTAGCCCCCGGACTTCCCCAGGGCTAGTCCATAAAGAAGAATGCTCACCAGATGTTTGATTGGGCCAGGCTTTCATACCTCCTGGAGAAAAATGTCTCCAGGAGAAAAAAAAATGACAGGTCTTAGTCTCTGTTGGATTAAAGATGAACTGATGCTCAAAAACAGTTCTTTTCCCCAAAGCATTTATACATCTCACACAGAATTCTGAAGTCTGTGGAAGACTCATCAGCCATGCGCATAAGCATGGCAGAATTACAGTATGTTCAGGATAAGGTTGTCAGGCAATCGTGACCACAGAGCAGAACATGCAAGAGCCTTTGTTAACACAGCGGAGTGGGCTTTCCAACATGTGAAATGAAGAAGCAATATTTAGCTGACTCTGACAGTTCTCTAAAAGCTGACTTGGATTGGAACTAGTTAGTAGTTACAGTAATCCCAGAACTGTCATCCTGAAAAATTGAAAACAACCCCCCTCAAGGCAATGGCAAATTACTTCTAAAAGTGGTGAGAATGTATCCCCGGTCACCAGGAGTTAAGCTCAACTCAAAGGAGATGTTATACTTTGTTTTTACTAATACAGTACCATCTAAAACACAGGGCAACACGTGGCTGTGCAGAGAGTCAAGCTATTCTCCAAAGCACCTGAAGGCAGATCAAGAAGCAACGGATGGAAACTAACCCAAGAGAGAAGCAACCCAGAACTAAGGAGAAACTTCCTGACGGTGAGAACAATTCATCAGTGGAACAACCTGCCTCCAGAAGCTATGAATGCTCCAACACTGGAAGTTTTTAAGAAGAGACTGGACATCCATTTGTCTGAAATGGTATAGGGTTTCCTGCTTGAGCAGGGGGTTGGACTAGATCCAACATCATCATCATCATCATCACCATCATCATCATTGTAAATGTTGATGAATTCCTGTTCCCATCACACCCAGTTGACATGGGCTACTTTGATTTAAAGGAAGAGTATTACTCCAGATAGTTAGTATGTATGGTTAACTAAGTCTATTACTACCAATTTGAATCACAGAAGGAAGCCAACTGTCAGCTCCTCTGTCTATTCCTTGAAGCAAGACATTTCCCAGTGTAGTAGGGCAGCAACATTCAAAGGCATTTGGACTTACCAGATCAAAGATAAGCCCAGCTCTTAGCAGCTTTGTGTTTCCGGAACTATAATCATACATAAAACTAGTCCGGTAAATATCAAACTAGATCTTCCACTATCATTGAAGTATAATGAGCCATGCGTTTATTTAATTAAACAGGGTGCCTCTTTAGAACAAGGCATTATAAATAAGCTAATTATAAGATGCATTTTGCAACACGTCATCTAAGAGTAATACTAAAACGTTCATCTTATTTCTATCCCTGCTGTAAAAACCACACAGTCATCAAAGGCTGGGTTTCATTGAGCTCTACTGGCCCACTTTGAACCTTGAAATACACTCAGTTCTGGGTTCCTGCTGACTAAATAGCACCTTTGCAGAGCTCACAATGTTTCTCTGTCTGTCTAAATAAAGAAGCTACCATCACGGTTTAAAGAATCCATGCCTTGGTCGTGCAACGTTTGAATTCCCACAGTGTTTCTGTGATTGCTTGTCGAAAGACGAGAGGCTCATTTCTCAAAAATTATGCCTGATGAATGCGGCTTTGCCTGTTGGAGCAATTGATTTAATTCTGTCTCCTTCCTGGACAGAAATCATTTTAGGATGGAATTTTATAGTTAACAGTAAAAGAAACTCCTTCCTAAAACCGGTTTTAGCTGCGTAAATCAAGCAGGAGAAAGACACCCGCCTTTATTTTCTGTTGTTATGAGAATGGTGCTTTCCAGGTCTGAGCCCTGATTTGTGATGAATAACCAAATAATATTTACTGTCTACCTTAGCATAGACCTCCAGTTAAGATATGCTCCACGCATTGGTCTAATCCTGAGTTGGAAGCATTTCCAAGCTTGCACCATTCACATCCTGCACCATTTTTTTTGCAGATCCCAGGTGCTACAGCACATAGCATGCGCACAGCAGTAGATTTCCCATGAAAACATTTAACAGATGCTTTAAAAAGTCTGAATTTTTTCCAGGCTTGCTGAAGCCTTTAAATTTCTTTCTTCCAGGAGCTGAATTTTCCCTTTGGGGAAGGACCTGTTTATTTTCAGCTCTGTTGGAACCTTGGCTGAAAATATTAGCCCATTAAGAAGCCCTACTGAATTCTAATGGACTTCCACACAATGGCAGCCACCCTCTGAACACACAAAGGTCCCCCTTCACTTACGCCAGAGGCAGCGTGCCAAGAGTTCTCACCCTGCTCACTCTCATTTTCAAGTGAAACTCACACAATCGTTACACTGTCCAAGCTGCTCAACGGCAGAAAAATTGCAGAGATGCTTAATGCATGAACAACAACAACAACAAAAAAGAGCCCCCAGAGAGCTTTGTCTTTCACACTGGGCTTTGGCTTAATGTGTTGTATAAATTGAGCCACGGTGGATTGTAAACAATGGTTGATAATGCAATGTATGGACCAAACCACTGAGATGTATTTAGCGGTAAATATATGTAGAATGTTGAGAGCCAAGCTGATGTTTCTCTCCCGTTTCTTCTCTTTAAATTGATATCCCTTCTTCTTTATTGGTTTCCTGTGTTGAAGTTACTTACTCTGAGAATGTGTGTATGTAAGACCCTAACACTGAAACAGATCTTGGAATGATTTCTTAACTGCTTAGTTAGACTATTTGCACCGAATATGGCACCCATGTATGCAGGTGTCAAAGAGAGTCAGTTTGATTTAGTGCTGAAGACACCAGGCCAGAAACCGGGAGACCCTGAGTTCTAGTCATGCCTTAAGCACAAAGTCAGCGGGGTGACCTTGGGCCAGTCCCTTTCCCTCAATCCTAGGAAGGAGGCAATGGCAAACTACTTTTGGAAAAAGCTTATCAAGAAAACTGCAGGGACTTATCAAGGTAGCCTCTGAGAATCAGACACAACTGCACCAAGCGGAAAAAAAACCTAGAATAGTCAGCTTAAATTGCAACTGATGCAAAATCACTTCTGTTGAAGAAAATGAGACCAACCTCCAAATAATCTTGGATGGAAATGTGTTGTGATTTGCATACACATGAGCAGTTAATTGTCCAGTTGTGCTCTGATGTTCCATATAGCAACTATATACATAACTTTGTAGCATCACACTTGCTTTTCACCTCCGAACACATCAGCAGCTGGATGATCTTTAGGCTTTAATCCAGCTATATCATAAACACCTTCCATTGGTGTGTGCCACCTGCTCTAGCATATGCTGGTGAAACATGGATACTAACCTCACAGCCCACAAGTGACACAAAGAGCCAAGGAAAGATATGTGCTCAGCATAAGACAAGACAGAAAGACCCGCACATGGATTATAGAACAAACAAAAGCATACAATATCATCAAGAGACAATGGAAAAGAATTGAAATGGAAATGGGCTGGTCACATAGCAACAAGAACTGAGGGCAGGTGGATCAAGGCAGTCATAGAATGGATCCCACTTGTTCAAAAGTGTCCACGAAAGAGACCTAAAAAGATGGAGCGACAGCATTAGCAAATATTGTGGACCCAATTGGCAAAAGAAAACTCAGGACCGTAATGGTTGGAAATATGTTTGTTTGTTTGTTTATGTTTATTCGCACTTATATGCCGCCCCTCTCCGAAGACCCGGGGCGGCTCACAACAAAAACACAACAATTTAAAATCAACCACATTCATACCCCACACAAACACAATCAATTCACAAGCACTGATGGCGGGACACTCTTAGGGCCGAGGGGCAGAGCACAGCTCATATGCCCCAAGCCTGCCGGCATAGATGTGTCTTCAACCCTTTCCGGAAAGCTAGGAGGGAGGAAGCAGTACGAACCTCCGAGGGAAGCTGGTTCCAGAGGGCAGGGGCAGCAACGGAGAAGGCCCTTGCCCTAGGCCCCGCCAGATGGCATTGTTTAGCAGACAAGACTCGTAGGAGGCCAACTCTATGCGCCCTAACCGGTCTCTGGGATTCATGAGGCAGGATATGCGGAAGAGGCCTTCATCCAGCAGTGGACAGACAATGGCTAAAATGATGATGAAGATCATAAACACCAGAAATACTTGTTGTTGGCCTCTGTTCTTTCCTAGTATGGTACTTCCTGGAAGATGAGTCCTCCAGATTGGAAGGCATTTGATGAACAGATTAACATTGACTTGGTTGTGAGTGTCTATTTGCTTGTCTTGGCAAAAGATAGCATGGGTGGTCAACAAACTGTACTTAGTCCAGTTCCTCATCAGTGAACATATGGAAAGCGGCCTTCCTAATGGAACTGCTAATAGCATCGTCAGGATGTGCAAGCCCCATCCCCACGATGGTTGCCTGGTTATTGGACCCATTTTTGGAATTTGCACAATACGTGGGATCACAAACGCTGAACGAGCTGCAAGCCAGGTTTGCACAACATGCTAAACTGCACACAACAACGGACGAAGAGAGAGATCCCATAAGGTACTTTATGATTTGTGGACTTCAATTCCCAGAATTCCTCAGCCAGCACTGAGGAATTCTGGAAATTGAAGTCCACAAGTCATAAAGTGCCCAAGGTTGGGGACCCCTGCCATCAGGGAGAATATGAGGGGTCAACTAGGTATAATATCATCAGTGCTAGTCAAGGGGACTAAATGAGGAAGACTCAGAATAACCAAGCTTATCTCTGGGGTAAATGCAACCACAAAGTTTTTGATGAAGCCTGCCTGTGGCACGAAATGGGGGGGAGGATGCGTGAAGTAATAATAATAATAATAATAATAATAATAATAATAATAATAATGTGACCAACCGTCCTCCTTTAGGGAGGACAGTCCTCCTTTTGTAAGTTCTGTCCTCCCTCAAAAAGTGTCCTCCTTCATGTCCTCCTTTTCGATATTTGAAGACTAATCTGCAGGGCTTTTTTCCCCCCTCATAGAACGCTCAGAACCGCCTTCCGGCACCTTTTTTTGATGGGATTTTCCCCCCCAACTTTTGCATGAGCTGTGCTACTCCCACTATTGGCTTTCGAAAGCCAATAGGAATTGCTGCTGAGCGCGCCAAAACACCCGGCTGGCAAACTTCGCACATGCAAATTATCTATATTATTGTTGCAATGAATAAAATGTTTCTTTTATTTTCAATATTTTTTTCTTCAATTTATTTGTGTCCTCCTTTTCATTGTAAAAAAGTTGGTCACCTTAATAATAATAATAATAATAATAATAATAATGATGATGATGATGATGATGATGATGATAATAAAGTTGGAAGGGACCTTGGAGGTCATATAGTCCAACCCCCTGCTCAGGCAGGAAACCCTATACCATTTCGGACAAATGGCTGTCCAGTCTCTTCTTAAAAACTTCCAACGTTGGAGCATTCACCGCTTCTGGAGGCAGGTTGTTCCACTGGTTAATTGTTTTCACTCTCAGGAAATTTCTCCTTAGTTCTAGGTTGCTTCTCTCCTTGATGATAATAATAATAACAATAATAAAGTTGGAAGGGACCTTGGAGGTCATCTAGTCCAACCCTCTGCTCAGGCAGGAAACCCTACACCATTTCAGGCAAATGGCTGTCCAGTCTCTTCTTAAAAACTTCCAACGTTGGAGCATTCACCGCTTCTGGAGGCTTGTCGTTACTACCGGTAGTTGCAAGTCATCCTTGAGGGGGAAACGCAACTGCAATTTCCACGGCCTGAATCCGGTTTTCATTTGCAGCCTCACAGGAAGAGAAACCAGATTCAATATTGCGCAACTGCCTTTCCCAACCCAGCGGCTCCCAGATGGATTGGGGCTACCGCTCCCATCATCCCCGGCCAGCCCGACCAAGGCTTATAGGAGCAGAGCGCCTCCTCGCACCCGACGGCCACTACCCTTAAAACAAGAAAAAGGCTGCGATGAAGAAGAAAAAAAAAAAGCAAAACCCTCCCGGCGCCCCGTCTCTTTTTTGCAAAGATCCCGCCCGGCTTGGACGGACTACAGCCGGAGATCAATGGCGGACTACATCTCCCAGGAAGCCCCTCGGCGCCTCCAACCTATCCTGTCTCCCCAAGGGAGGACGCGCAGGCGCAGCAGCCGGGCGGAAACAGCGCCTGTAGTTTTTACAACTCTTCGGGGCTGGGACTTCTCCGGCTGGGTGAGTCCGGCGGGGGCTCCGGAGCATCGCGGGCAGGCACCGGGGCGGGGGGGGGCGGAGGCGGGGGAAGAGGCTTCAAGTGAAGAGGGAGGGGTTTTTTTGGGGGGGGGAGGTGGGGAATTTGGCCTGCCTATTTTTTCGAAAGTTGCAGAGTCGAGCGAGCAAATGGGGCGGGGGGGGGGTGGAGAGCAGGCGGCGAAGGCTGACTTCTGCCCTAGAAAGGCGGGGGAAGGGTCTGCAAGCTGGCGCCCTCCGGGTGGCTGGAGCTCCGGCTGCCGGGTCGTGCGGCCAAGGAGGATGGGCTGAGGAGTCCAACTGGGGGGGGGTGGAGGCGACTGTCTGTTTCCCCCGCGGGGGGGGGCTGCCAGGGGAAGCTGCGGGGAGGGGGGGTGCGAGAGAGGAGGGGGAGGGAAAGGAAGGTTGGGGTGCGGCGGGAGCCCCGGTCCTTCCAGTTCGCTTTCTCTGCTCTTGCTCGGGAGACGTGGGGACCCTCCACCCCCGGGGATCTCCCTGCCCCGCCCTTGTCGCTGGGAACAAACCTTCCCCCCTCCTCCCCGCGCCCCAATTCTGGAGCATTTCCCTTTTCTACCATCTCCCCCATTCAAGCTCAGGTTTGCCCGGGCAAGGCCAGCCTAAAAGCCAGGTTTCGAGGTGCCTCTCAGTTGCTTTTTGACCCTGCCCGATGAACTTGGCAGCGCCGACCTTTAGAATCGATATTAGTCACTTCCAGCGAAGTTTAAAAGCCTATGATTTGCTTTCCAATGCGCTGCAATCCCTCTGTTATTGCTCTTCCATACCCCATAGGCATTCCCTCTGGATTTCCTCCCACCCCCTTTATTTATTTTGTTTATTTTATCAAATTTGTATGCCGCCCCCCTCCTGAGACTCGGGGCGGCTCACAACAACAATACAGCTACATATAAAAAATTTAGTAATCATGACAACAACCAATATAAAAATCCATACATACAACACGCAAACACAGTCAAACACACAATCAACGATGGAAGCACATTCCTCGGCCCAGGGGCAGAACACAGTTCATACCCCCCAAGCCTGTCGGCATAAATAGGGCATGGTCTCCCATGGTTTTCGATGCCTGCTTTTTCTTCCCGCCCAACGGCGTGGACAAACTTGTTGCTAGAGGTGCTTCAGAGGTACCAGCTTTATTTCTCCTCCCAAAAAGTTTCAACTTCAATCCCACCTCAGTCTGGGAAAGACATCCAGACCTAGCCGACACAAGCCAATACTGATAGTGCTGTGCTAGTACCGGTATATAATGCCTGGGGCTAGAAGTGTTTGCAATTGTCTGTCTCATCCTAACTGGCCAGGGGTCTGTAATGCAACTGTTGTAGAACCCCCCTTCGTATTTCCTTCGTGTTTTTCCTGGAATTTTTCCAGACAACTGTCTGAGCCCGTTCCTTAATCGCTGCTGCAGGAGGAGACAAAGCGTGTGCAGGGTGTTGTTCCAGGAAGAAAGGGTGTTACAAAGAGACCTGTTCATTTAGGATCTTGGGAGGAATTGTTTTCTTGCTGAGGTGGTTTGAAATGTCCCCTTGCTACGTTCTGTCATCTTGGATGTGTTTGCTCTGCCTGGTTTCAGTTTGGGCGAGGAGGGGAGGGTGTATTCTCAGGTAAGATGCTGTCAGTGGATCCCCTTGCAAAGTAGGTTTATGAATCCAGTTTTCAGCATTGCCCAGAAGGAATCGGAGAGAAATTAGACTGGCTTTTTACCCACTAGGCAGAATAACAGAGCAGTGAGGAGGTAAAGAACTGCTTGCCTACAGCTCTCCCTGAAGTTTGTTCTTTAAGGTGTGGTGAGGGACCTGTGCCAAGATTGGAGAAAGCTGCTAGTTTTTATACACAGAATAGAAAAGGCTGCTATTGTGTCCTTTGCCTCAGGCAACAAATGTCTCCAGCCAGGCCTAGCTCCTTCCCCATGTTCTTGTCCCTGCTTGCATGCTTAGAGGTTCAACAAACCAGCACCAAGAACAGGATAAACTTAGCAGCTTTGGAAAAGACTTACAAGCGGATCCCAGCTTGCAAGACTGAGACCGGGATGTGTAAAGATAGACCGACTGATGCTCCTTTTGGACTTGTGAAACTTCAACAGCTGTTTGTTCAGTGAGGGGTCCTTGTGCTCTCTGTTTTCTTGCAGATGTTTCATTACCCAAACTAGGTAACATCATCAGTACTAGATGATGTTACCTAGTTTGGATAATGAAACATCTGCAAGCAAGCTCAGAGAACACCAAGGACCCCACAGTTAAGAACATAAGAAGAGCCCTGCTGAATCAGGCCAAAGCCCATCGAGTCCAGCATTCTGTGTCACACAGTGGCCCACCAATTGTACATGGGGATCTTGAGCAGAAAGAGAAGGCAAAACCCTCCCTTTCCCTTGACCCCCAAACAAATGGTACTCAAGGGAATCCTGCCTGCCTCAACCAACATAGAGGCGGCACATGGACATCCGTTTTAATAACCATCGATACACTTTGCATCCATGAATCTATCTAGCCCTGCCTTGAAGCTGTCAAGGCTGACAGCTGTCACGACCCCTTCAGGAAGTGAATTCCATAAATCAACGACCCTCTGGGTGAAGAAATATTTCCCTTTATTTGTCCTCACTTTCTTACCTATGAGCTTTAGGGAGTGCCCCCTTGTCCTGGTATTGTATGATAGAGAAAAGAATTTTTCTCTATCCACCTTTTCTATCCCATGCATGATTTTATACACTTCGTTCTCCTCCTCCTCCTCTTCTTCTCCCTCTCCTTTCTGATGATGTTTCCTAGTTTGGGTAATGAAATGTCTGCAATAAAACAACCAAGTTCAGAGAGCATCAAGGACCCCTCATGTCAACCCTGAGCTACAAATATTCTCCTTTATTGTTTCTTCAGTGGCATTTGGATGGTAAATCTTATCTGTCAGCAAATGGTGGTGGGTGTATCTGTTGATGTAGGGCAGAGTCCTCAAACTCTTCTCACTTTGGAGAACCTGGATGTAGGGTTTAATCCCCATGCTATATGGTCACTACATTAAATCAGGAATTTCTTTAAAAATTGCTTGCCTGCTGGTTAGTTTGTGTTTAGGGCAAAGTTTGTGGCTCTGTCTGACTCTCTTTCCCAGGCATAAGAACAAAGCAAAGAATGTAGAATAAAAACAAAACTCTCCAAGACCTCCCAGATTATCAACCGGTGATGAAAAACTGGGATGTGAAGGCTAGTGTGGTGTAGTAAATTAGAAATAGGAAGAGCAACATGAGTCACCCAGAGTTGTTTAAGAGGGGCAGCCGGAGAAACTTTAAAAAAAAATAAAAAATAAAGAAGAACTTTCAAAGCCTGTTGAATTTTGATCAAATACTATTAGTGTTTGATCTTTCCTACCTGCTAGGTTGCTGACCTTTGATAGCTGACATCTAACTTTTAGTGTAGGCACATCCCAAATTCAGAGAACTACCTAATCTCAGAAACGTTTTCTTATAATGGCTGTGGAATCAGGCACTGGCTTCTATATGAATGAAGGAATGTCAAAAGTTATTGAATTCCTAAAATTTTAACCAAGAGGAAAGGAAGCCTAACTGGCAGAATCCAGATAGCCGCTCTTTTTAATTTCTGCAATCCTGCCTCAATTTCAGATACGGCTACCATTTGGATTTTTTTTTTAAAAAAAATAAAAATACACAGATGTATTTTCTCGAACATTGTGGGATTAAAGAATGTGCATCCAGATCTGTGCTGCTGATAAAGGTAAATTGGGTTCTGTTGGTTTAATAGAAAGGCATTTCCGGTGCTAAGAGTACAGCTAAGTGGAAGCCGGAAATAAGAGCATTTGAAAGGTCTGTTTCCATCCAGAAATGACACTTAAATAACAGGCCTCCCCTGGTGCTCTGGGCTGTGTTTGCTTGGGAAATCTAGACCTATTCAAAATATTTTCATAATTAACTGGGACATCCTGCCCAGTTAGCTTTCTGGTGTGAGAGTCCCAGATGAGGCAGAATTCATCAGGATGGTTTGGGAGAATAGCATGGTTAGCTTTTTAATCTTCCTCATTCCTGCGGCTAATTCATTCTTTGGTATGTTTCAGAGGGATATTATGCATAAGATGCGCCTGGTATTTCTATCTAGGATGAGCTATTTCCCCGCGAACAAGGTGTCATTATGTATGGAAGGGAGGGGAGGAGTCTCCGTATAAATAGGATTACCTTTCCAAGAAAATCTGGTTTCATGGTTAGAATGATTGAGATGAAGCAATGATCCTTTGGCGCAGAGAGCCATTTCTCAATTTCATTCATGCTTTCCAATCCGTGTCCTGCAAAGAACCATTACACAGCAACAAAAATCTGGATATGAGGCCGGCAATAAGTGAGCCAAACTGGCAAGCTAGCAAGGTAGAAATGTTTGTGGAGTTCTTTCTTCTTGTGCCATATCCATTATCGGATGTTGGCGATCCTGTTTTTATCAGCAGCCGCACGAAAAAGTGCTGCTGAGTTTTGTCCAAACCAGTCCCTTAGATTTTGAAGCCACAATGTTCTTCTTCTGCCTGGACCTCGTTTGCCTTCCGTCTTTCCCTGGAGGATTAAATGGAGTATGCCGTATTTTTCTGGGTGTCGCATCACATGTCTGAAATATTCTAATTTTTGTTTTTTAATTGTTTTGATGATTTCCCTTGGCTTTCCCAGGCGGCTGATCCCCTCTTCATTTCTGATCTTGTCAACCCAGCTTCTACGTAAGAGCCGCCTGTCAATCCACATTTCAAATGCTTCCAGTCTCTTCAGGTGGCCTTCTGTCAGAGACCAACTCTCTGCTCCAGAGAGCAGGATATAAAAAATATAGCATCTGACAAGTCTTATGTCATGACTGCAGAAGACCTTTTTCATTTTGAAGAATGCTGTTCGGGCTTTCTCTATACTTCAGTGGTCATGTCTATTGGCCTCTTTTGAATTCAAACAAGGGGTTGATCGTGGACCTGAGATCCGGAATAGCCTCAGATCGCTTACCCGAAAGGAGACCCAAGTGAAATGATGATTAATATTCCCAGGTGGCAAAATTCTTCAAGGTGACAAGATACAGCAGTGGCTAAAATTGTGGAAACCTTTTGGGAAAAGTGTATTTTTGAGGTTTGATGGCTAATAACACCCCCTTTTTTTTGGAGTAGTACCATAACATTATATATCAATGGAAAGATAATTTAATCAAGAATGTAATGCAACAAAGTTTGTTCAATTATCTGTATTGTATTCTATGAAACGTTATAGCCAAATAACCAGAAAAAGGAAGCACAACTTGCTTCGGTTGATCTCAGGCAGCCTTCCTTCATCCGATTGTAGCCAATGAGCATGAGTGTTTAGAGAGCCAATCGGGTGTCCTCTTGTTTTGGCCATGAGCCAATCAGATCACAGTAGGATCCAGTGATTGATGTCATGTATTGAAGCTGAGAGGAGAACATTTGTCAGTGTGTTATGTGATTGCTATCAAGTTGGCTGGGTTTTTTTGTGTTCTTTCATTTAGTGAGCTTGTAAAACATAATAAAATTAAAGTAATGGTGCAAAGAGTCCACCAGTCGCCCAGAAAGCGATGTAAAATAGTATTATTAAGCAAACAAGGCTACAGTTATAAAGAAATTTGGTTTGGGGCGTGTGAGCTGCGCTCTGCCCCTGGGTCTCTGATTGGGACTGTATGTTGTATGAGTGGTAATAGTTATACAGTTTTTATACTGTATATTACTATTTTTTAATTGATTTATATTTTTGTACTTGAATTTTTGCTGTGAGCCGCCCTGAGTCTGGGGAGAAGGGCGGCATATAAGTCAAAGAAATAAAGAAATAAAGAAATGAGAAGAAAAATGGGTGAAAACCTAACCAAAGGTGGCATTTCTACTGTACACTTTTCCCAAAAGGTTTTCCCAATTTTGGCCACGGCTGTAGTCTGTATATTCAAAACACTTTTCTTGCAAAATAACATTCAGATGATGCAGCATTCTGGCTTGTTGACTTCAGCTAAAAAGCCAAGAATAACCAAGAATCTTCTCCCCTTGGGAAGTTTTCTCTGGCTGTCAAAACAGTGCTACATCAACCCTTGAAAGAAGAAACCTAGCAGGATCACTGATAAAACCTGTTTAAAGCAAACAAGACAATATAACAAATCCTTTATTCATTGCAACAGGGCTCCTTTAGCATAAAGTAGAAAGTCAAACCTGAAGTGACAATTTACATACCTGTTGAACAGGTTTGCAGGGCTGCCTGCAGACTGGCTAGGGAAGCAAGCAAGGAAACAAGCAAGCATGTTAAAAAGGAACCCCAACCCTCCACGCTACAGTATGTGGTTGCGTTTCCACGTTAATGGATTTAATGGTAATAATCGTGCAGAGAACTTTGCTGGACCGTGCACAGCGCACAAGTGAAGAGTTAACTTTTCTACCCTTGAAAGAGTCTGGAGGGAGAAATGGAAACCTCTTAAGATTAGTCTTCCTGAACTACTGGCCCAGTTTCAAGTCTCTGATTGATGGTGGAGAACTGATAAACACTGAAAGCTTTCTTTAGTGAAGGTTCATCTGGAGATGGATTAGCAGAAGATGTGCGGCTAGAAATAATGATAAAGTGTACATTTTGAGGCATGCTGGCCTGAATTAGCCCCCCCTCCATCTATTTTCCTGTGAGGTGATTTTCTATTTCAAAAAAGGAGTAAGTGGGACCTTACTGGAACATTCAATACCTCTTTAAAGGTATTCGGAACGGGAAAAAAAAACAACAACACTCTGCCTCTCTCTCGATAACCTGCTCCAGGACTTGAGAACACGCCAGGTCAAAGGGTCCTGGATACCATGCATTTTGTCAACCTGTTTGTTTAGATTTTAAACCAGGAAGGTTGGAGGGTGGCTGCCTTCATCCATCACCTGACGATAATGTCCACTGTGCAGATGAGGGATTAAAACATTGATGTTTATGGCAGGAATTTGCCAGAGGCGGCACTCAAAGCCCTTTCTCACGCGCGCCATGCCCCAGAGATGGCAACCATCCCTCTTCAACCAGCCGCCCCCGTTAACTTGCCAAGGTCCCACGTGGCCGAATGTATCGCAGCACGGCTGGTTTCCCTCCCTCTGTCCCATCCCTCCTGGCCTCACATGCTCTCCTTTTCCCAGGCAGGACCCACTGCATCGCCTCCTCAGCTGTCGGCCATCCGGGCTTCTCTGAACTGCTGGTGGCAGGCTGCATAGCCCCAGAGTGCGCCAGTCGAGGGGCCGGCAGGCTATGGCTGCTGATGGACACCGTCGGCCCCCATGCGCTCACTGGCCTCTGTGTGTGGGGGCCGATGGTGTCAGGCAGCAGCCACCCTGGCACCTGCCTCGCCTTGCCCTGCGACAATGGCACCCCTGCCCTGCCTCGTCTCACCTCGCCTCACCCCACAGGACGAGCCTCCTGCCCACCGCCCCATCTGCCGGAGACCCCCTGGATCTCCCCCAGCCTTGCCCGGCCCCCACAGCCGTCCCTCCTCACGAGCAACATCGAGGTGACCACGCCCACCTTGGCCACACCCACCCAGTTTGCCATGTCCACAGCCACGCCCACCCAGTGGGCCATGCTCACCTGGCACCCGGCGATAAATAACTGGGTTTTGGGTTGCAGTTTGGGCACTCGGTCTCTAAAAGGTTCGCCACCCCTGGCTCAGGAGCTTGAAGAACCTTTGCCAATCAGGGCAGAGTTCTGGAAAACTTTGCGCCCATTTTACAGATAGGGGATACTGAGACCATCCAGCAGCAGCAGATCAAAAGCAGGCAAAAACGTAATACTTGTAGACAGACAAGCGAGCCACACACCTCCAGAAGTCTCTTCCTACTTTTTCCATAGCCGTCTTCATGCATCTGGATTTCCAACAGTGAGACTTCCTTGTTTACTTGGCAAAACGTGGATTTTTTTTTTTAAACCACTGCCACCTTGGATGATGCCTTGGATTTTTGGTTTTAATTTCCCAATCTGAGCATTTTCTAATGTCGTCCAAGCACTGGGGGATTTTGGGAGTCGAAGTGCAACAGGTCTTAAAATTAGCAAGGTTGAGGAAACTCTATATGCTAATCAATCTGCGTCTGCTTATCCTTTGGTGAGATCAACCAGATGTGCTGTCTGCTCTATTTATAATTAGGCCAGGCTAATTTGGCTTAAAAGTCAGCCTGTAGTACTCCCAACACACCATCATCTGGTGAGTATTATCAACCCAGTGTGGAGAAACAGGAGAGTCTAAGGCTGTAGTCAGGCTGGATTTATGTAGAAGAAAGGCTTGCAGAGTCTGGCTTAGCAACTGAATTATTTCCAAATGATTTTATCCAGGACGATTTGCAAAGCAAAGCATGCTCTGACTCGTTCGTAGGTGGTTGCGGCTCAGCATGGCGTGGAACTCCACAAAAACAGCCAGCTACCCATTTCTCTGTGTGTTGGGCCAGTTACACCCACACGCCAAAGAGGGAGGAACGGGGGGGGGGAAGGGGAGCAGAGGGAGTACATGGCTGGGCTTTGTGGTAGGGCAGTAGCCGTCATGACTTCTTCTGGAGACCTTCCAAAGCCTCATTCGGTGGAACCAATCAGAGGTGCCAAATTTGCCCACGAGTAACAACTTTGCACGCTGAGCCAGTTCCAGATATAACTGAGCGTTTTCTTTAGACTAGCTTAAGACGAAACTCCCGCTGGCAACCCTCGATCAGCGAAGAGAACAGAATTGTTCTTGTGTGTGTCCAACCCATTGTTGAAAGGTCTTTTCCGTGGTGCACGCCCGCCCACCAGTACTGTGATCTTCTGTGACTCTAAAACATAGGCCCTGGTGCTCCAGGGGAGGGGAACACACACACAATGGGGGCTTGGCACAGACAGTGCACAGCTTGACAGCTAATGGTGGTGCCATGCCTGTGAACCACAGGAAGCCGTTTTCTTTTGAGATACTGGCTTGAGCTGAACAGTAGGTTCAGGAAGAGGAGAAAAACACTTGTGGGCAAGAGCAGGAAGTCTGGCAGGCTCACTGTGTGCAAGATGGGGGTGATTCCATTTTTTAAGCCATGGCATTGGTTGTTCCTTGATTGGGGTGTTGTTTGCTTCTTGGTTGTTGGTCTAGTGTTACTCTTCCTTTTAATCTCTGCTCATATGTGTGTGTTGCTTGCTGGGGCGGAAGTGTTTTGGTACCAACAGAGATGAACAAGCTAGCATTAAGTCCGGGGTCTCCAACTCTGGCAACTTTAAGACTTGTGGACTTCAACTCCCAGAATTCTTCAGCCAGCATGGCTGGCTGAAGAATTCTGGGAGTTGGAGTCCACAAGTCTTAAAGTCGCCAAGGTTGGAGACCCCTGCATTAAGCAACAGCCTACTCACGGAACCAGCAAGAACACTTCCAACAAGGGTGACTGGGCAAACCAGTTGTATATAAAAATAAGAGCAAACCCCCCACTCCCTTCTAGCACTGATCACATTATGTAGTTGGGTAATGAAACATCTGCAAGAAAACAACCAAGTTCAGACTGCACCAAGATCCCCACAGAACTTGAAGTGTTTTGTGTTGCCCTGAAGAGCACCAGAGTTGATTATGATGTTGACTGGACTTGTGGAGCCAAAGACTTGGCTGGCTCTCCTATACAACATCCGTTTCCCTGTGTGATACTGTACAGAATCCCTGGCTAACATAACAGGAAGTGCAATGAATAGTGAGAGAAAACCAGGTTGGATAAGGTTGATAGGAAACGTGTGCTTTTTAGCAAGAGAACATTCTGGGGTGGCTGAACTAGAAGGCCAACCTCTTCTCTGTGGCTGACGGGGGAATTCTGGGAGTTGAAGTCCCACACCTTAAAGTTTATCAAGACTGTTCTAGATGCATGTTAATAATGCTTGGGATAAATACATGTCCACCATCCGATAATTGTTGTGCATCATCTTAAGTTTTGGGAGGCATACTTAGCCATCAGCATAGCGTTAAGCAGTTGTAGATAACTTCTCCTGCGCCTTCAGATGAGTTGCTCATATGAATTACACTCAGTTCGTGGAACTTTGCAAAATGTTCAAGACTATGAGTACATTTATTTTTCCCCTTTCTGTCCTTCCAGTTCAAAACTCAAAGCTAAGACCTTGGTCTTGCTAATAGTTGGTCAAGCTACTGAACACTGGTCTGCCAGAGTGATGGCACTCCCTTTCCGGAAAGACTTGGACAAATACAGGGAACTTGATGAAGATGAAATTTTGGGCAAGTTGACTGACGAAGAACTGAAGCAACTGGAAACTGTCCTGGATGACCTTGATCCAGAGGTGTGTACATGTGGCTCCAATGCTTTGTTACCATTTCTATAGTGTTTCCATAGGTTTCTGGATAGAGGAAGGGTTCAAGTGAGGAATCAGCCTAGACTCACTATGTAAGCACAAGAGAGTTAGCTCTGACTTAAATCCCGTAGAGCAGGGTTTCCCACCTTGGCAGATTGAAGATGTGTGGACCTCAACTCTCAGATTCCCTATGCTGTCTGGGGAATTCTGGGACTTGAAGTCCACGCGTCTTAAAGTTGTCAAAGTTGAGAAACTCTGCCATACAGCCTTATCTGCTCTTTCCCAGGTGAAAGCTGCCAATCTGGGGAGATTCCTGTATTATAGGCAGAGAACAATGAAGTAGCTAGTTTGAATGTGAGTCTGGTTGTTTGCGCCTGGCAGTTCTGTAAAGCACACGGTAACTTGTGGTCTCCTGGCTGTGGTTGAACTACAATGCCCAGCATTTCTCACCATTGGCCATGTTGTCCGTTGGAAGCGGTGGTTGAGCAACATCTGGAATGGCATTATGTCAGAGCATGCACAGTCTTATTGCCCTGAAATAACCCAGGAGTTAAACTGGTCTATATTAAATGGTGGTTTATCTTACACTAGCTACAATATCATAGACCAGTGGTGGCGAACATATGGCACGGGTGCCAGAGGCGGCACTCAGAGCCGTCTCTGTGGGCACGCGCGCCATCGCCCCAGTCCTAGGCCTTCAGCTGGGTTTTATAAAACCTTTTCACTTTAGGCTTCTGCCGCCGTGTACAAAAAAAAAAAGGTTCAATCAGTCAATTTCAACTTCTCGCGGGGAAAAAACAAGATCTTGCAAAGTTGGAATTGATTGATTGAACTTTTTAGTCCCACCCAGTCTGCTGTTACCACCGCAGCCATGCCCACCCAATGGGCCACACCCATCCAATGGGCCACACCCACCCAGCATCCAATGATGCATAAGTGGGTTTTGGGTTGCAGTGTGGGCACTCGGTCTCTAAAAGGTTCGCCATCACTGTAATACACCAAGAACAATATACATACACCTGTTAATACAGCAGTCTCCAACATACAGCAGTTACAGAAGGAAACAGAAGAGAGAGAGAACACATTTGCGGAGCCTTCCCTTTATACAAGGCCCCTAAAGAGATACAGACCCAGCTGACTCTTAAAGGGACACAGACCCTGCTGAGTCATTCCCAACATTACATCTTACATCAGCTGGTTAGCTTTTAAATCATTACCGTGACACATTACATTTCATGAATCCCTCTGTCGGCCTGCCAGTGAGAATGGGTAGGAGATATTTCCTCGGCAGCAAAGCCTCTGATTCCAATTCCTTCTCATGATACATTTGAGGCTTTATACTGAGCAGCCTCAAGATAAGGCTGGCCCTTTGGTTCACTCCCTGCGGGAGTGCAAGAAGATTCACTCTTCCTTTCATTTCACAGAATGCCTTGTTGCCAGCGGGATTCCGGCAGAAGGACCAGACTTTGAACAAACCCGGCGGGCCTTTTGACCGAGAGAAACTGCTTTCCTTTTTGGAGAAACAAGCCCTGGAGCAGAAAGACGTCGAGGACGTTGTGCCTTACACGGGAGAAAAGAAAGGTAGTGGCTTCCACTGAGCAACTTGGCTCGTCCAAGCTCCGCTTCCTTTCTCTCTGTTCCCACTCGCAGGCTGGATTCATATGCAGGTGGTCCTCACTTTACGACCACAGTTGGGGTCGTAACTTCCATTGCTAAACGAGGCAGTTGTAAAATGAGTCATGCCTGATTGAATGGCCTTTTTTTTGCTGTGGTCATTAAGCGAATCAGCTTCCCCGGTTGCCTTTGTTTGTCAGAAGCCAACTGGGAAGGTCACAAATGACAATCGCGGGATCCCAGGATGCTGCAACCATTGCAAATCCATGCTGGTTGCCGAATTTTGATTCCCATGACTGCGGAGAAGCTGTCGCAGTCATAAGTGTGAGGACCAATCCTGAGTGAACTTTTTTCGGCACCATTGTAATTTTGGTTGTAAGTTGAGGGCTGCCTTTATCAGACTGAGCTATTTTGGCCTTATTAAGCCACCATCAATTGGATGTTTCCCCCCCCCATAATTAACAAGCTGGGGGGGCTGAGTTCCCTCAGAATTACACATAACCTATTTTATTTTATTTTATTATTATTTTATTTTATTTTATTTTTTATTTTATTTTATTTTATATATTTATTTTATTATTTTATTTTATATTATTTTTATTATTTTATTTTTAATTTTAATTTTACCACCCATCTTATAACAAGCTCTGGACTTTGTCCAAAGTGTGAAGGCATATTTCATGTCTCTCTTGCCTTCCCTCTCTTGAGTTCTAGGCAGCACAATTCCATCTCCAATTTATTCCCAGAACAGCCCTGTGAAGTAGGCTGGGCTGAGAGGAGGGAAGTTCCCTCATCCTGTCCAATCCCTTCATTCTAGTATAGGAGTCCTCAAATGTGGCCACTTCAAGACTTGTGGACTTCAACTCCCAGAATTCCCCAGCCAGCAAAGGAATTCTGGGAGTTGAAGTCCACAAGTCTTAAAGTAGCCAAGTTTGAGGACCCCTGTTCTAGTAGGGGGACGGAGTTGTATTAATGTATTTCCCCAATAATAAGCCCTGGCCTGATTTTTCAGGGTGCTCGTAAGCCCCACCCCAAAATAAGCCCCAGTTAAGAACATCAGCCAGACGGACATTTAGTACCGTATTTCCCCAAATATAAGCCCTAACCGGAAAAATAAACCCTACTTCCTCTTTTGGAACAAAACTTAATATAAGACCCAGTCTTATTTTCAGGGAAACATGGGTAGGGCGAAAGCCCCATAGGTTCTGAGCGAGGGTTGTGGTAATAGAAAGCGTGCACAATGAGCTTCCCTGGAGTTTAAAAAAAAGAAATGGGCCAAAAAAATCCCCCCATCTTTCCAAACGATCAAACCTTTTTTTTTTTTTTAATCCAGCATTGCTATGCAGAGGCTTGACCCTTTTCTCCTCTTGTTCCAGTTTGGGTGAAAGGAACAATGAGCCACTGTTGCCCGCAAAGAGAGCTGATACAACAGAGTTTCCTTTCACAAGATGGCATTTGTGATGTAAATTTTCACTGAACAGACAAGGGCAGCTTTGTGGCTAAGAGGTTGCTGAGTTCTCAAATGGGCAGTCTGGGAAAAAAACTGGCCCATGACCCCAGTCAGACAACCCTGGTCTGTGTTGGTAAAACTAGCTTAGATGGACCATGTCCGATGAGAAGGATGGGATGGGATAGAATAGAATACATTTGGAATAGAATAGAATAGAATAGAATAGAATAGAATAGAATAGAATAGAATAGAATAGAATAGAATAGAATAGAATAGAATAGAATAGAATAGAATAGAATAGAATAGAATAGAATAGAATAGAATAGGTGGAATGGAGAGTGGAATAAGAAAAGAGAAATAGAGTAGAGTAGAGTAGAGTAGAGTAGAGTAGAGTAGAGTAGAGTAAATAGAATAGAATAGAATAGAATAGAATAGAACCTTGGAGGTCTTCTAGTGCAGCCCCCTGCTCAAGCAGGAGAACCTATCCCATCTCAGACAGGTGAATGTCCAGTCTCTTCTTAAAAACCTCCAGTGATGGAGCGCCCACGATTTCTGGAGGCCAGCTATTCCATTGGTTAATTGTCCTCACTGTCAGGAAGTTTCTCCTTAATTCCAGATTGCTTCTCTCCTTGATCAGTTTCCAACCATTGTTTCTCGTCCTTCCCTCCGGTGTTTTGGTGAACAACCTGACCCCTTCTGCCTTGTGGCAGCCCCTCAAATACTAGAATACTATCATATATAGCAGCTTCCTCTGTATCTCTGATGGTGCAATTTTGAGATAGGTGTGGTCGCCTTGTGATGCAACTGGTCTGAAGCCGCTTAATCGCTTCCGATGCTACACGGAGATTTGACTTTGGCTTGGGAAGTTGATGATGGATGGAACTGCCTTGCTTAATTGCTTCTCATGAAGGGTGCGCCCAGAAGTGGATCAGTGGTTGCTGCTGTTGACATTAGCTCAGTGGTGCCGTGTGTCCCAAGCACACCTTCAACTCCAGCCAATCACTTGTGAACTAATCTTGAGGTCCCCTTTCTCCACCCTGGTGTGACCAGAAGCCTTGGAGTTAATAATAATAATAATAATAACAACAACAATAAAGTTGGAAGGGACCTTGGAGGTCATCTAGTCCAACCCCCTGCTCAGGCAGGAAACCCTATACCATTTCAGACAAATGGCTGTCCAGTCTCTTCTTAAAAACTTCCAGTGTTGGAGCATTCACCGCTTCTGGAGGCAGGTTGTTCCACTGGTTAATTGTTCTAACTGTCAGGAAGTTTCTCCTTAGTTCCAGGTTGCTTCTCTCCTTGATTAGTTTCCATCCGTTGCTTCTTGTCCTGCCTTCAGGTGCTTTGGAGGATAGCTTGACTCCTTCTTCAACTCCCATAATTCCTTGGGCGGTCAACACCTCAGGATGGCACTGCTGGATGCCACCATGTTGAATTGTGACCCTCTGTATGTATGTTTCTGTAAGGGTTCGTCTCTGTGAACCTCCTTTAACTGGATGAAGAGAGAAGCAACTTAGAATTAAGGAGAAACTTCCTGACAGTGAGGACAATTAACCGATGGAACAGCTGGCCTCCAGAAATCGTGGGCACTCCATCACTGGAGATTTTTAAGAAGAGATTGGACAGTCACTTGTCTGAGATGGTATAGGTTCTCCTGCTTGAGCGGGGGGCTGGACTAGAAGACCTCCAAGGTCCCTTCCAGATCTATTCTATTCGACTAATGTCTTTAGGTCAAGGCTAGTGATCTTTCTCAAGGAGAAAATATTCTAGGCATGTTATAAAGCTTTATATGCACATGCTAATAAAATAAAAATAAAATAAAACCTACTGGCTTGCAGAAGATTTAAACTGCAGCTCCCGTTCTCGATCAATAGATATATTGGCTGGAAGTGGTGGTCCCAATAGTAGAGAACTACTGGGTCCTTATCTCTACAATTGGACAGTAGGGTAGGATATTACAATGGCTTCAGTCTGGAAGTCTAGCTAAGCTTGAATTGACTCGTTGCTGAATTTTATCTCATTTCTGTTTGGGTGGATAATGGGATTTTATTTGAGCTTTGTGTGTTGCAGGAAACCAGCCAACTCAGGGTTTTGATTAATTTAGAGTAAAGTAGAGGTAGAGTAGAGTAGAGTAGAGTAGAATAGAATAGGAATAGAATAGAATAGAATAGAATAGAATAGAATAGAATAGAATAGAATAGAATAGAATAGAATAGAATAGAATAGAATAGAATAGAATAGAATAGAATAGAATAGAACAGATGGAATGGAATTAATAGAGTAGAATAGAATAGAATAGAGTAGAACAGAACAGAATAGAATAAGAATAGAATAGAATAGAATAGAATAGAATAGAATAGAATAGAATAGAATAGAATAGAATAATAATAATAGACTAGACTAGACTAGAGCTGGAAGGGACCTTGGAGGTCTTCTAGTCCAGCCCCCTGCTCAAGCAGGAGAACCTATACTGTCCCAGACAGGTGAATTTCTAGTCCAGGGATAGGAAACCTTGGCTCTTTTATGACTTGTAGACTTCAACTCCCAGAATTCCTGAGCCAGCCATTCTGGGAGTTGAAGTCCACGACTCATAAAAGAGCCAAGGTTCCTACCCCTGGTCTAGTCTCTTCTTGAAAACCTCCAGTGATGACGCTCCCACGATTTCTGGTGGCAAGCTGTTCCATTGGTTGATTGTCCTCACTGTCAGGAAGTTCCTCCTTAATTCCAGGTTGCTTCTCTCTTTGGTCAGTTTCCAACCATTGTTTCTCGTCCTTCCCTCTGGTGCTCTGGTGAACATCCTGCCCCCTCTTTGCCTTGTGGCAGCCCCTTCTATTCCTTTTGTAAGACCTGGTTTATAGTTCAGCATAATATATGGAACAAACCAGAACACTTGCTTGACAAACCCCAGTTAGCACGGGGGTGGGTGGGTGGGAGTTCCCTGGTGCTAATACTTCGGATATCTCTCTTAAGCGTTGAGGCAATCTTGATGTATTTTTTTTTTCTGGTTTCCAAGCCGAGCAAAACTTGTTCCTCTGAGCAGCTTCCTCAGTAAATAATAGCAGTGTTCCCAAATTGTCACCAGAACGTCCATGGCTTTTGTGAACGCCTGTGCAGATGTGTTCTCTGGGCAATGCTTTTGTGGCTTATGCGTCAAGAAGGAAGAATCTGCACGCGCTTTTTGATCGTCTGCCAACTGTTAAGTCATTATTTCCAAAGGCCATAGAGGGTAGGGATTTTTTTTTTTCCAAAAAAAAAAAATCTTTGGAGTCAGTAAACAATAAGCTTCAGATTTTTCCTTAAAGTGTTTGCTCATTACCTGGAAAGGCATCTGAATTTTTCTCTAAAGACCAGCAGAAGCGAGAAGAATCTTGCTAGCTTCGATTAAACAAACTTAGGTTTCAGGTAGGGCCCTTTTCACAGAGGAAGCAGCTCCCTTGCATTCTTAGGAGTTTAGTCACAGCATCTGGAAGAGAACAATAGCCCATCTTGGGGGTTTGAATGTGGTTCAGATGAGGTTAGCCTGCTTCACTTTGAAACAAATCGTCCAATCTCTGCAAAAGTTACTTCCAAACAGAGCTGACACAATATTTTACTCGTTTGTTTACTTTTTAAAAAAAATCATAAAGCTTTGCTATGGTTAATAACAGTATTTGGAGCCAAGGTGAAAAGCAGGGAAGTCTGATTAATGAACCAATGATAGAGAATGCTTGCTTTGTTCTAGAACAGTGTTTCAGCAAGTTTAAGATATGTGGACTAACTCCCAGAATTCCCCAGCCAGCATAGAATTCTGGGAGTTGAAGTCCACACATCTTAAGTTGAGATTGTGAAACACTGGGTTTTTTTGGGGGGGGGAGGGGTGGTTGTTCAAAATTTAATTTCTTCAATTGTGCCTTGCCCAAGTCTCCTATATTGTGAACAAACTGAGAGGTGGATTACAGATCATTTGGAGCAGACAAAGAATGGGAGGCAAGTGAAATAAACAGTCTGGAGGTTTCGGCCTTAAGGGTTTTTCATTTATTTAAATCAGGGGCACATGTGCCTGGCTGAGGAATTCTGGGAGTTGAAGTCCACAAAGTCCAAAGGGCCAAGTTGGAAGACCCCTGTTCTAAATAAAACCACAGAGACAGTTGCAACACGTTTTGTGTAAACTCTGTTTGGCTCCTGTCCTAAAGATACCAATCCTAGATTGATCCTCATGAAATACAGCAGCACGGCTCAGATGTGATCTAGACTGGCACAATTTTTTGTTCACTTGCTCAAAGTGCTGGGGGGAAAAATAATCCTGCCCTGATCATTGATCAATGGCGATTGATGGCTTGACATGACACAAGCCTCTTGATTCGAGCTAATCATGGTTTGTTCAACCAGCCATTTGTGACACTTGTGTGCCACCCAAGGGCTCTTTTTGCCCCTCCCCCCAAGAAAATGCCAACCTTGGAGTCGTCTTCTGTCTTCCATTAATTGCATTATTGCTGAAATAGATTCCAGATGCTGCAAATGTTTGTTCTGACGTTTCATCTTAAAATAATAATAATAATCCAGGTTAGAGCCTGCCAAGGCTTGTGACGATGTGCAAGTAAATGTAACAAAAACCGAAACCAGATGGTGAAGGGAGTTAAATAAGGAGAGCCACAGCTGTTTGTGCAATTATGTTTCCTATTTTGGGCTAGTTTGGTATCGTTTAAAATATCTACATTTTGTCTTCCTATACGTGCCTAGACAGATGCATTTTTAGAGGCAACCTATAAGTATACACATGCATACAGCTAAGTAAAGTAAGATTTAAACACACATAGATATACTTACACTTTATTCTGAGAAGTGTGTATGTGATATAATGATAGAGTGTGGTATGATTATATATAGTACAATTATAGAGTTGGAAGGGGCTGTTCAGAAATTCAAAATAAATTGTCCCTCTAACCAAGCAGACTCAGTGAACAGGAGAACCACTATTTTCCTGTGTTATTGTTTCCACCGTTGACTTATTCTTATCGTTAAACGTATTTATTTCTGCCGTTCTACCATTGAAAACTCTTACTTCTTTTATTTATTTGCATCTGGCCTTTATTATTTTTACAAATAGTGCAAGGCGGCGAACATATCCCCCCTACCTCCTCCTATTTTCCCCATAACGACAACCCTGTTAGGTGGGGTGGGTTGAGAGAGAGAAACTGGACCAAAGTCACCCAGCCGGCTTTCATGGCTAAGTTGGGACTTGAATTTCCATCCAAAATCCGGTCTCAAAAGTATTTGGTTGCTGAAGAAACGTTTCCTGGTGCTGATAAGAACGGCAGTCCCAAAGTGTTGTGGGTGTCTCTAGACCAGCTGGGGAAATGTCAGAGGATGAGGAGGAGCAACCAGGCCCCTCTGGGTGCTTTCCCCTCCCGGCAGGAGAGACAGAGAGGGAGGAGATTTGCATGCAGTCTGAGTCAGACTCTCAAAGCGGAGACTCAGATTTGGAACAGGAAAATTTATGGCTTGATCCGAGATTCCGAAGGTTTGATAGGCGGAGGTCTCAGTTACGTGGAAAAAGGAAGCCATGGGGGAAGTGACGTATCGGAAACTATATTAGAAGATAAAGGAGGGACTAATTCTTTGTCACGAGCAACGTTAATATCAAGGAGTAGCTTGATGCCTTGCGCAGTTCGTTTGAACTCAGTTTTCTGGTGTTTTTGGACTCTACAGAAGATTAATGAGCTCTTGGACAACCTGAGAGATAAAGAGTGAGTTAATTGGAAGGGAGGGAGAGCATGATTAAGCTGAATGTAAATAAATCAGACTTGGCCGGTTCCGGCCAACAAAATGCCAGCAGCTTGCTTTGCAATAAATCTCTTGAAATGTGTTAAATAAAACTCTTAAAGAAATATTCCTGTGGATTTTACTAAGCTGAGAAGGGCCAGACATAACACAAACGGAGGTTTAGTTTAGTTTAGTTTAGTTTAGTTTAGTTTAGTTTAGTTTAGTTTAGTTTATTTAGATTTTTATGCCGCTCCTCTCCAAAGGTACCAGGTTACTTCTGCTTTAGAGCCAACTGTTCAGAGCAAAGCACTGAGGCCATCCTAAATTGTATGTTTTTATCTTCCCTTGAACAGGAAAAGTTTTCATCCCCAAACAGAAACCAGTACAATCTTACACAGAAGAAAAAGTGACGCTTGATCCAGAACTGGAGGAGGCGCTGACCAGCGCCAGTGACACAGAATTGTGTGATCTTGCAGGTCTGTCAGATTTGTGAATGTCTTACAGTGGGAGGGGGCTTTTGTTCGGAGTAGAGGAGTGAGTTGTTTAATTGTTTTGCTTATTAAGGATACAAATGCCGGTGTATAAATATTCTTGACGGGATCTGTCCATTTTGCTGCTTGTTGTTGTTAGTTGCGAAGTTGTGTCCGACCCATCGCGACCCCATGGACAACGTTCCTCCAGGCCTTCCTGGCCTCTACCATCTTCTGGAGTCCATTTAAGCTCACGCCTACTGCTTCAGTTACTCCATCCAGCCACCTCCTTCTCTGTTGTCCCCTTCTTCTCTCGCCCTCAATTTTTCCCAGCATCAGGCTCTTCTCCAGGGAGTCCTTCCTTCTCCTTAGGTGGCCAAAGTACTTGAGTTTCAACTTCAGGATCTGGCCTTCTAAAGAGCAGTCAGGGTTGATCTCCTGTAGGACTGACCAGTTTGATCGCCTTGCAGTCCAGGAGACTCGCAGGAGTCTTCTCCAGCACCATAGTTCAAAGGCCTCCATTCCTTGGCACTCAGCCTTTCTTATGGTCCAACTTTCGCAGCCATACATTGCAACTGGGAAAACCACGGCCTTGACTATGCCTACTTTTGTTAGCATGGTGATGTCTCTGCTTTTTAGTATGCTGTCTAGATTTGCCATAGCTTTCCTCCCCAGGAGCAAGCATCTTTTAATTTCTTGGCTGCAGTCACCCTCTTCTCTTTCCCTTTTCCTTTCTCACCACTAGCAGAAGTAATCATGGGAAACAGGAAGTTTGATTGCCCCTTTGTGCCTCGTTTAAAGTGAAAGGATAAAGTGCAGTAAAGATTTATACCTTCCCCACCCTCTTTTCTTTAATTCCAGCCATCCTAGGAATGCACAACTTGATAAGCAGCTCTCAGTTTCACGATATTGTGGGAAGCAGCAACGGTGTTGGCAATGAGAGCTTCACAAGTGAGTGTCCACTTTGAAAGTCTGAAGATGAAGAGTGCAGATTTTTGTAGAGCGGGGCAATGAGCTCTCAACACATAGGGGGGGGCAGCCTAAAGAGATGCACAAAACCAGTGTCTGATTAAATTAAATTTAATTAAATATGTTTCATAGGGCTACCTCCGTAAACTTAACTAAGTTCCCTTTACTGCCTATTTAAAAAATGGATGTCAGCGTTTGGAGAAGTCCTGTTGACTTAATGATTGACAATCTGTCCCAGGATGCGATTTAGAAATTGGTTACCCTGAAAGAAATGTATTATCTTTTAAAATAATTCATTAACTTGCTCTTCACTTTCTGAGTTGGTACGGTAATAATGCAGAGATGCATGAGCATGAACAATATGGGTCATATACTACTTTAAAAAGTCGCATCCTGTATTAGTTATAGAAAGATTTGATTTAGCAGGGACTTTACTTGTAATGAAAATATATAACGAGTGCCTGTAATGCATGTTTTTTTTAACCTCTTAATTCAGATGTAGTTAAAGGTGAAAAGATGGTCCCACTCTTTGATGAACCGCCAAATCCCACCAATGTGGAAGACTGTTTGCAGAGGGTTAAAAATAACGATCCTCGCCTTGTTGAAATAAACCTGAACAATATCAAGGTAAGAATTGAGTAGAATGAGTAAAACAGCCGCTCTCAACCTTTTCTATAGCCCGCACCCTTATAAAGCTTCTGATATATTCTCGCACCCCTTACAAAATATATGCAGATGTGAATATATGCATATACACCAGGGGTCTTCAAACTCGACCCTTTTATGACTCATGGACTTCCAACTCCCAGAATTCCTCAGCCAGGCACGCTGGCTGAGGAATTCTGGGAGTTGAAGTCCATGAGTCATAAAAGGGCCGAGTTTGAAGACCCCTGATATGCACTATAATTTTGAAACTAAATCCAAGTTTCCGCACCCCCTGGAATATTGTCTCATACCCCCAGGGCATGCGAGTACCCCCAGTTAGGAAGCCCTGGAGTAAAATATTCCTTTTAGGGCAGAGCATTTATGGGGGTGATAATGGGGCCATAGTTGCTAGCCTGGTCCTCTGCTGTGTTGGAAGAGAATATCAGAAGCTGTAGATACACAGATTCTTTGCACCATTTAGAAAAGTAAACAGCACCTTTTACTGTAATAAGAGTTTCAGTCAATATTCACAAGCTTGCCTTTTTGCTTGACTTCCAGAACATTCCCATTCCAACTCTAAAAGAATTTGCCAAAGCCCTGGAAACGAACACCTACGTGAAGAGCTTCAGCCTTGCAGCCACTCGGAGCAATGACCCCGTTGCCATTGTAAGCAAAGAGGCAAATTTGGCACTCACAACTGTGTCTTAATATGAGATCATTGGAGATGGGAGAGAAAGGTCCAGCCCACTCAACAGTTGCTTATGTCTATTTAAACTAGGGGTCTTCAAACTTGGCAACTTTAAAACTTGTGGACTTCAACTCCCAGAATTCTGGGAGTTGAAGTCCACAAGTTTTAAAGTTGCCAAGTTTGAAGACCCTTGATTTAAACACTTAACACTGTTATGGGTGTTTGATTCCTTGGGAAACCAACTGTAACTGATGGTTCAGATCCGATGCAGGAGGAGATCCCAGTATGTGGTCCAAGGTACTGTAATGAGCCAGTTCTGTGATTGGTCCTTAAGAAGAAGAGGCTGGCCAAATCTGCTCAAGCTTTCTCCCATTGGTCAGATCCCTCAAGTTGAGGAGTTGCCACGAATGTGAAAGTCTGACTTTTGTTTGGCTTGGACAAAGCCATCTGTTAATTTCAGACTAATATTTAAACTTAAGAGGCGAGTTAGTAATGTATCACCAAGCCACGATGGTCACCACGATGTAAAAAAGATGTTGAGACTCTAGAAAGAGTACAGAGAAGAGCAACAAAGTTGATTAGGGGACTGGAGGTTAAAACATATAAGGAACGGTTGCTGGAATTGGGTATGTCTAGTTTAATGAAAAGAAGGACGAGGGGGGGGACAGGATAGCAATCTTCCAGTATCTCAGGGGCTGCCACAGAGAAGAGGAAGTCAAACTATTCTCCAAAGCGCCTGAAGGCAGGACAAGAAGCGATGGATGGAAACTAATCAAGGAGAGAAGCAACCTAGAACTAAGGAGAAACTTCCTGACAGTGAGAACAATTAACTAGTGGAACAACCTGCCTCCAGAAGTGGTTAATGCTCCAACACTGGAAGTTTTAAAGAAGAAACTGGACAGCCATTTGTCCGAAATGGTGTAGGGTTTCCTGCTTGAGCAGGGGGTTGGACTTGATGACCTCCAAGGTCCCTTCCAACTTTATTATTATTATTATAAGCCAATTCTGTAAAGCAGGGCCATTCAGGAAAACAAGGCAATGTTTGAAGTCCCAAAAGGCAACTGGATTGTCTTCTTGTTGTTTTTTCTTTCCTTGAAAACATGTTGCTTCTCCTCCAGGAAGCTTCTTCAGTTTGGTTCTTCTTCAGCATAACTAAAGAAGCTTCTTGCATGAGAAGCAAAATGTTTTTGAGGAAAGGAAAACAACAACAAGAAGAAGAAGACAATCCAGTTGCCTTTTGGGAAAAGCGCCTTTGGGACCACCATGACCTGGATGATTGAGAATCTCCATTGATGTAATGTTTGAAGGCACCAGGAAGAGAGACATTGCAAACACAGGACAGCCCCAAATATTGCAGTTTTAGCTTTGAGAGATGCCAGCTACGGGCAACTTCTTTCTCTCATTTGCTATGCAGTATGGAAAGAAGCATGGGTGACTTCTGTTGTGAATCCAGTCCAGTGTGGACTTCATTGCTGCTTTCTTTTCTCTCGAGGCTTTTGCAGACATGCTGCGAGTGAACCAGACTCTGAACAGCCTCAATGTTGAGTCCAACTTCATCACCGGCACAGGCATTCTGGCCTTAGTAGAGGCAGTGAAAGAGAATGAAACTTTGACAGAGATCAAAATTGATAACCAGGTAACATCAAGATGTCCTTCTTACCTAGGCAGGGGTCTAAAAGGTGGGCCAACCAAGCCTTGCTTTAAAACTGAAGCTGGAAGATGGCTATTTTTTGAGAGCTGTTTTCCTGCATTGTTGCCGGAGAATTGCTTCGGACACACAAGCAAGGTGCTGTTCACCAGCCTACTAAAACAAGGGGAAGTCTCTTTCCTTCAAGGCTTTGTTGTTGTTGGGATGGGAAGGAGCTAGGAAGTGGACTTTGTCTCCAATCCAAAATGTTCTGGAAGTTTGGGCAAAGCGTTTTGGGTCAGCTGTGGTTTGGCAGACGTAGGAATTGTGCCAAGTTTCAAACAAAGAAGCCCAAAGAATCCTGAAGTGATTTAATGGGGTGTAGAGGGTGAAGTAGATGCCTGGTGCCCCTCTCCCCTTCTCCTCTCGTATGGCCAGCGTGTTTCCTCCTTACTACAAGAGTCGTAGGGCTTCCAGCCTAGGAGATTCCCACTGATCAGCCATCTTGTCTGACTGCCTTCCTAAGTCAATCTTTGTGTAGCCTTCTTTGATGTGTTCAGAGGACTACAATATTCCTTCTCTGATCTTACAATGGCCATCCAAGCCACTAGCCCAGGAGTGGGCAACCTTGGCTCTTTTATGATTTGTGGACTTCAGCTCCCAGAATTCCTGAGCCAGCATGGCTCAGCTTGAAAACCTCTCCCTATCTCCTCAGCATGGCTGGCTCAGGAATTCTGGGAGTTGAAGTCCACAAGTCATAAAAGAGCCAAGGTTGCCTACCCCTGCACTAGCCCCTCTCTTTTCCAACTTTTTCAGAAACATGTTAAGGACAAGGCTGCTTTAGTGAGTCCGCGGTGGTTCCCCCAGCTTAACACTGCAAAAAGATACAGCCGCTTTAATGAGATGCTGCCTGCCCTGGCAGTTCTGAATGCTCCAAAGCTCTTTTCTGAGTGTTTTTCCACCTAATATGAACCAGACTGGTTGGGCCCACACAGTCCTCCAAGCCCAAATCAAACAAACTATACTATGACTCGGCCTGGGGTGCAGGCCTTTGAGCTTAATATATCATGGTTTCTAACCTTAAAAGATGGCTCATTTTGCCCTTGGAGATGAGAGCTCTGCCATGGAAGCCATGAAGTTTGCTTGAGCCAAGGAAGAACAATCTCCCAATTCTGACATTGCTTTTGCTGATGCATCCCGTCAGCTTCAAACAACTCTCTTGTAACAAACCAGCATTTGTTGACTTCCACCTTGGATGATTTTTGACAGAGGCAGCAGCTCGGGACTCCGGTAGAAATGGAGATAGCCAAGATGCTTGAGGAAAACGCCAAGATCCTTAAGTTTGGGTATCACTTCATGCAGCAAGGACCCCGCACCAGAGCAGCAGCCGCGATCACAAAGAACAATGATTTAGGTAAGATAAGGTGTGTCGCAAAAGGAAGAAGGACGAGAGCCCCAAAGGTGCTTTTTTTTCACTGGACTTTCTTGTTTTTTCTTTGAAGAAGTTTCGCTTCTCATCCAGGAAGCTTTCTTTAGCTCTGACTGGATGGTGGGCTATGGAAGGATTTATATCAGTCAGAGTTGAAGAAACTTCTTGGACGAGAAGCGAAACCTCTTCAGGTAAAAACAAAAAAGTTCAGTTGCCTCCTGAAGAAGCACCTTTGGGTCAACCATGACCTGGGGGACTGAGAATCTCCATAGACCGGGATGGGATTCAGCTGGTTCGCACCACTTTGGCAGAACCGGTAGCTAATTTTTTGTTGCCCAGGCCCAGAATGGACTTCCAGAAGCACCATCCACAAAGAGAACCAGTTGTTCACTGCCATAGACACTAGAGGGAGCCACTTTGGAGAAAGCGGCATGAAAGGACAGCCGTTGGCAGCCTCTCCAGCTCCCCCTCTGGTTGAGGTGGGAAGGTCCCATTGAGCACCTGCTCTGCAGGTTGGGTTCCAACTTCACACCTACTCTTCTCCCGTTGATCCGGCTTGAAATCCGGAGCCTATTGTCTATGGCGGGGTAGGCAACCTTGGCTCTTTTATGACTCGTGCAGAGGGATTCAATGCACCCACCATACATCAGTGAAGGACACATAATTGCTAAAGATAGACAAATCCTTAAAGAAGAGATGTTATGTGTTAATTTAAAAAAAATAACCCCATGTATCCAATCTCCTGCAATGATTTTTATTGTGCTATTGAAAAAAAAAAGCAAAAGAAAATACAACAAAAGGAAAATGCATCTAAATGCAAACAAGAGCCCAGAAAAAGAAAAAGAAAAACCCAATAAAAATTCCATCTGGAAATTGGTTGTTTCAAATTTGGGAAAGATTCCATTTCTTCTGGGGAAGACTCAGCATTTTGGACAATCTATGGAATTTTGTCATCGTCGTTAGTTTTCCCAATCTGGAGTTCTCTTAGTGCAGGGATAGGCAACCTTGGCTCTTTAATGACTCGTGGACTTCAACTCCCAGAATTCCTCAGCCATCCATGCTGAGGGGAAAGGGAGAGGTTTCCAAGCTGAGCCATGCTGGCTCAGGAATTCTGGGAGTTGAAGTCCACGAGTCATGAGGCCATACTTCCCTCATGCTGGCTCAGGAATTCTGGGAGTTGAAGTCCATGAGTCATGAGGAGGCCATACTTCCCTCATGCTGGCTCAGGAATTCTGGGAGTTGAAGTCTACGAGTCATAAAGTGGCCTAGGCCTAGGCCAGAGGTAGGCAATCTTGGCTCTTTTCTGACTCGTGGACTTCAACTCCCAGAATTCCTGAGCCAGCATGGCTCAGCTTGGAAACCTCTCCCTTTCCCCTCAGCGTGGCTGGCTCAGGAATTCTGGGAGTTGAAGTCCACAAGTCATAAAAGAGCCAAGGTTGCCTACCTCTGGCCTAGACCCAGGCCACTTTATGACTCGTAGACTTCAACTCCCAGAATTCCTGAGTCAGCCATGCTGAGGAGAAAGGGAGAGGTTTCCAAGCTGAGCCATGCTGGCTCAGGAATTCTGGGAGTGAAGTCCACGAGTCAGAAAAGAGCCAAGGTTGCCTACCCCGCCATAGACAATGAGGGTGATAACTGAACCTTCTCAAGTGAGTCAGCAATAATAAACCATACACATTAAAAAAAAAATCAGTTTCCCGAATGGCTTTCTTCATTCTTCATTGATTCTTCTTAAATACAATCAAGCGATCAAGGTTTCCCAATATGAATTTGTTCCAAGGTACTTTTCCAAAAGCCAACTGGACTTTCTTAGTCGTTTCCTTGAAACTATTTCAGATCTGAAGAAGCTTCTTGGACGAGAAGCGAAACATTTTCAAGGAAAAAACCCAAGAAAGTCCAGTTGGCTTTTGGAAAAAGCCGCCTTTGGGACATCCCTGATTGGATGATTGAGAATCTCCATGGATAATATGAATTAGCAAATGCAGAGTCTTTTCACTCTTTTAAGCAATCGTTCAGCTAAGCATGGTATCTATTTCAGTGCATTCTGGAAAACTCAAGATAGACCTATAGATTCATTCCGAAAGTAATCCCTTTAGTGTCCTAGTTCAGGTGGCATGAAAAATCATGCTTGGTGAGAGCATTGAATTACAGCTCACAGCTGTGGCCAGAGCAGTGGCACCTTGCAGGCCTGCAGCTTTTCATGCCCATCTCGTTCGAATCTGAGTGAGGACACTGAACTTATTCCACCATTTAACACAACCGTTCTTAACTGGAAAGCAAAATAATCTAAATTTTTTTTGTTTGGGATTTAATTATCAGCTTCTGAGACCCGTTCTGTTCTCCTCCTCTCCTCTCTGCATCTCCCAAATTCCAGGGCTGTGGAATGTCTCTAGTACAGCGGTTCTCAACCTTTTTCAGGCCGCGACCCCGACCTGTGTCGTGCATGCGCGGCACGTGCACGACGGCCCACATCGCGCATGCGTGGCGCGACGGCCCGCATGCGCGGCGGGACGGCCCGCATCGCGCATGCGCGGTGCTGCCCCCTGCGCCGGCCGAGGGGGAAAAGGGGAAAAAATGGCGGACTGCGGTGTTTGGCGACCCCCGTGAAATGGTCATTCGACCCCAAATGAGGTCGCGACCCACAGGTTGAGAACCGCTGCTCTAGTACTTTGCTCTTTTCCCCCCCCCTTTCTTCTTCCATCTTTAGCCTGGCGCCGGAGAGTAAAAACCTCTGCTGATCTCCTTGCATCTCTTCAGCCCTGAAGCTTCTGAAGGGGTTCTTGCAAATGTCCGCTTGGTATTAAGCGCTAAGGGAGAAAGGTCTCTTGAAAAGGTCACCTGATCGTGTCTCTGCATGCTTCCCTCTCACCAGCCTTGCATGCGTTTTTCCTTCTGCTTTTTTCTGTCGTTTGTTCCTGCACAACTCTCCTGTTCAGGAGTGGTTTCAGCCGCTCCTACCGTTGTGGTTTTGTCATGGCAGGGCTGTGGAGCATGGGTGGCAGAGTCTACAGATGCAGGAGCCTTCCTGGGGCTTAACAGTAGAGGGCCGTCCTCCCAAATCACTGCAAAGGTTACCACTGAATTGTTACATTTAAGAATGGTGAAGAGGGGAAATAGGAATTCATTGTGAGCTTTTGTTGATTTTAAATATTAACAGTATTTTTGTTTAAACATTAACGGTGTTTTTGTTTAAAGCTGAACTAAATCTAACTTGGTTTTCTTTGCCCCGGCTCCATCCATTTCCTTGTCCTTTTGGGGTATAGCCCCCCCCCAATATCCCACTGGTTTTGATTACAAGCAGTCCTCGACATTATGAGTCCATTTGGGAGCAGAATTTCCATTGCTAAGCCAAAGGGGATGGCTAAAAGTGAGTCACACCCATTTTTATGACCTCGAATCCCTGTGGTTGTGAAGTGAATCAGACGGTCATTAAGCAAACCCAACTTCCCTCTTGGACTTTGTTTGTCGGAAACCAGCTGGAAAGCATCCAGATGGCGACCACGAGAGCCCAGGATCCCTTGGCCAATACCTACTGGTTGCCACGCTCCCACATTTCAATTATGCGGCCTTGGGAAGGCTGCCGCCGTCATAAGCGCAAGGACTGGTGGTAGGCCGCCTTTTCAGTGTAACTTCAAACCTTCACTAAATCAGCGGTTCTCAACCTTTTTCAGGCCGAGACCCCACCTGCGCCGCCCATGTGCGGCGTGACCCGTCCTGCGCTGCGCATGCGCAGCGCGACAGCCCGAACCGTGCATACGCGGTGCGCGCGTGATGGCCCGAACTGCGCATGAGCGGCCGACGGGCTGAACCGTGCATGCGTGGCACAGCGCGCGCACGATGGGCCGAACCGCGCATACGCGGTGCGACGGGCCGAACCGCGCATGCACAGCACACGCACAACGACCCGAACCGCGCATACGCGGCCGACAGCCCAAACCGCGCATGTGCGGCGCGCGATGGGCCGGACCGCGCATGCACGGCGCGACGGGCCGAATCGCGCATGTGCGGCGTGCGCACGACGGCCGAGGGGAAATGGGGGGGAAAATGGCGGACTGTGGTGTTTGCCGACCCTCGTGAAACGGTCGTTCGACCCCAAATGGGGTCGCGACCCACAGGTTGAGAACCGCTGCACTAAATGAATGGTTACAAGTTTGAGGACTTCCTGTGATCCCTCCCTTCTGATGAACGGAACATGATGAGTTCTCACCAAAGTTACATCTCGCTTTTCTCTTTTTTGTCCCTCTGCTCCGTCCCCTCCTCCTTTGGACAGTTCGCAAGCGAAGAGTGGAAGGTGACCAGCCATGAACCCTCCAGGCCGTCAGAAGCACAAAAGAGGAGAGATTCTGGACCTCCGTGAAGGGTGCCCCACTTCCCCTGGGATTCGGCAACCCCAAGATTTTTTTCTTACTTGCGTAGAAGGGAAAAGACTGGAATCAGCATTCCTCTTTTTGTTCATATGGATGAGCGTGTAAATATATATATAAATATAAATATATATATCTTTCTCTCTATATATATATTTGATAAAGTTATATTACTAGTGTTGGTGTCCGATGTGAAAACCGGCCAGCCCCATCTGTCCCAAGGCTGATTTCTTTTTGTTTCAGGAGTTGGGACCCAAGGATAGGTTAATGCCAACTCTAACATGGGTGGCACGGAAGCTGCAGAGTCAACAGCTACTGTTTAAGGGGGCAAATAGTGTCAATCCCCTGAGAGAAACTAATCCGATAGGAAATACAGAATTCTAAGATAAGCACGGAGGCCTCAAGCCCATGTTTTTGTGTGTGTCATGGAGGGAATTTTTTTCGAAAAAAAAATGGTGGTTTCAACTACCAGTGATGCACGTCGGTAATATTTCTTTTGTTCCCCCATTCTGGTCCACTCGAAATGCTTTTTTGAAGACAGCAATTATTATTATTATTATTTTGCTGTAAGAAGATTGAAGGGTGCTTTGGTTGCTGCTTATTTTCCCTTTTCCTGATGAGCTCAGTTGGCAAAAACTGGTGCTGGGTGCCTTAAACCTTCCCCACCTGGGCAGCTTATTTCTCTGTGAATTTGCAGAACAGGGTATGTCTTCATTTTGTTCTGTCATGTCCAGATTGTATGTATTTGGATGCTCTATCATGTCCAAACTGTATGTATTTATAGATTTTTTTTCCCTATTTCATCAGCTTTGCGTTGGGTTCTGCTACTTTGGTATTTAAATATGTGCATGAGAGAGGCAGAGAGAGAAAGAGAGAGAAAATATATTTGTATATATAAATTGCAGCATATCAAACCCTGGCTGCTAAGCTGTAACACAAACATGCCAGTCCATCAGTGCTTAATAAGCCCTGTTTGTGGGTTGAAAATATCCTGTGACTCAGATTTCCTACAAATTTCACACGTTCCAGCCAGCCACAATCTGAGACACTATTGCAGCTCACCCTGATGTGTGCCTGCGGCTAGGCTGGTGGGTCAGAGAAAGATATCCTTTCTGAATTTCCCACCATGTCCTGTCACCCCTAGCTGAGCATTAATCCAAAGCTTTGTTGGGAATTCAGCTTTTAATTTCCCCAAATGCTTTGGTCATGTTGTGGCATCTTAGGACATTCTCAATGATAAAGCACATTGACAGCTGTTGGAAAGGATCTAATGTGGCAAAGCTCTCTTGGAGCCATCCCATAATAGGCATTATCTCCACTGAGAATGGAAGAAGAATCCTTCATTTTAAAATAATGATATGGCACACCCTGGACTCATTTGCAGCAAAAGGCGAGTTCGGGATTTTAAAAATGTAAGGTTTATTCGAGAACAAGCATAATAGGAAGTGCTGCTCTGTTACTCTTGCTTGTTAACCAGCAAATGCTTACCGTTATGTCCAAATCAAGTTTATGGTTTGGTGGGAAAGCTATAAATTAGGAATCCCACTGTGTTTCTCGGTCCTATTTCCGCTTGTCAAAAAAAAAAAAAAAAGAACCCTGTATATTTCTTGAACTTACTAAGATGAGGTGGTCCACAATTCCAACTTGGTCTTTGGGGACCCCTGGTTCAACTTCAAATGATTAAAAAAATGTTTTTAAATGATAAAAATGTTTGAAAATGATAAACGTGTCTTTTTTAAAAATCCTTGCAACAGTTGGAATTAAAGAGATGCTTTCACAAGCTTGGCTATCACTGTAAAATGTTGTCTTGCACTACAACTACCGCTAAAAAATCCTTGCTGCTGATTTACAGCTTGAGAATTTCATACTGTGTGGCCATTCTATAGCACAGCCCATCAGGCTGGCCTTGGGGAAAGGAGGATGAAGGCAATGAAATATCAGCAGTAACATAAAATAGGGGCAGTTGTACCCATTTTGTATATAAAATAGGATTCACAGAGGAAGCGCCAGCTTTATTTAATGTCAGATCTCTGTTTCCAAAAACATTTTGAAGGACAATTACATATATTTTATTGTTATAATTTATCATTTATTAGATGTCTATGCCGCCCTATTCCAAAAACTCAGGGCGGCTCACAGCATAAATAGAAATCAACATTAAAATACATATAAAAAGAACCCCTGAATTAAAAAAAAAACCAATCATCCAACTAACATGCACACAAACATACACTGGCTAGGGGCAAGATGTTAACTGCCCCAGGCCTGTCGGCAAAGATGTGTCTTGAGCAGTTTACGAAAAATATTTTGCTTTTATATATATATAATTGGGCATGTCCATCCCTGGATGCAACTTTTTTTTTTAAAGAAACTATTGCAATCTTGAACTTGTGTTCAAGTCTCCTTCACGGCATTATGTGTGCTTGAGTAGTTTTATTTTTGAATTTCTGGTGCTTTGCTGACATAACCAAACATGAGAGATAATTTTACTGCACGATAGTATATGTCCTTGATATTAGTGTGCAATTTCTGAAATCGGAGAACATTTCATTTTCTTGCCTTTCAATGTGTCTTGGTTTCTACCTGATATAGAGTTAACATGTCATACTTGGATCCAGGGAACAGCCTATTTGTGTTTGACTTCCACATGCCTAATATGATTTCAGTCATGCTCTTGAATCTTTCAGACAGCAAAATGGACATCGTCAATAGGTTCATAGTGCATCAGTTTACTTAGGAAGGTGCTGGGTTTGGGAGCCTGCCCTATCTTTATTTCCTAATAAAATATAAGGGAAAAACCTACTTAGGGTTAGTGTTAGGTCTCCATGAACTGGGAGAGCAAAATGGACATCGCCAATGGATTCATAACACATTGGTATATTTAGGAAGGTGTTGAGTTTTGGAGTCCACCCTATCTATGTTTCCTGGTAAAATACATGGGAAAATCTCATTGGGGGATAAACCCACTTAGGGTTAGGTTTCCATGAACTGGGAGAGCAAAATGGACATCGCCAATGGATTCATAACACATTGGTATATTTAGGAAGGTGTTGAGTTTTGGAGTCCACCCTATCTATGTTTCCTGGTAAAATACATGGGAAAATCTCATTGGGGGGCAAACCCACTTAGGGTTAAGTTTCCATGAACTGGGCGAGCAAAATGGACATCGCCAATGGATTCATAAAGCACTGGTGAAATGGGAGGGATTGGATTTCCCGTGCAAATGAGCAATGGACAACGTACAAAGAGATTTCATGAAGTTTAGTGTATTGAATTTGTGCCTGTTATCCAATTAACAGCTGAGCTAAAACTCCTTTTCTTTCAATTGAGTCCCTGTCACGTTCAAGCTAGCGTGAAAGGGAAAAAAAATTAAGGATGCTTATTATTTTATATTTCAACCCTACTTGGGCGAGTCTACTAATTTATCTCTATGGAAAACGGCTTCCTATTGGCCGCTTATCCCAACGAGGAACGTTTTGCCATAGATATATTAAAGTCAAGAGGGGCATCCCTAAAATAGTGGCAAGCTGGCAAAGCCATTGACCGCCTTTTTTTAACCCCTCTCATGGAAACACGAATTCCCACGTCCACCTTTCAGAGCAAGACTAAAGAACTGCGGAACGCCCTGCAGGAATTACAGCGAGGGAGAACAAATCGCTGCGAGTAAGCCCGCCTCTTCCGCTCAGGGGACAGGTCGCGGCCCGGTGACGTCACCAAGCAGCGCCACTTCCGGGATCGCCCAGCGCCGACTCCGCGGTTCTGGCCTGGGAATTGGGCTTCCCTCAGCATGGCGGACATGGAGGAGCTCTTCGGGAGCGACGCCGACACGGAACCGGAGCAAAAAGGTGTGTGTGGGGGGGAGTGGGGCGACGGAGCAGGTCGCGCATGCGCGGGAGCCCTCCCCCGTTTGGAAATGCCGCTCGGGAATTGTTCGCGGTTCTCTTGACGTGCACCGGGGCTTGCTTGCTTGCTTGCTTGCTAATAATGATAATGATAATAAAGTTGGAAGGGACCTTGGAGGTCATCTAGTCCAACCCCCTGCTCAAGCAGGAAACCCTATACCATCTCGAACAAATGGCTGTCAGTCTCTTCTTAAAAACTTCCAGTGTTGGAGCATTCACCGCTTCTGGAGGCAGGTAGTTCCACTGGTTAATTGTTCTAACTGTCAGGATGTTTCTCCTTAGTTCCAGGTTGCTTCTCTCCTTGGTTAGTTTCCACCCATTATAATAATAACAATAACAACAACAACAATAATAATAATAAAGTTGGAAGGGATCTTGGAGGTCATCTAGTCCAACCCCCTGCTCAGGCAGGAAACCCTATACCATTTCGGACAAATGACTGTCCAGTCTCTTCTTAAAAACTTCCAGTGTTGGAGCATTCACTGCTTCTCCTTCCTTCCTTCCTTCCTTCCTTCCTTCCTTCCTTCCTTCCTTCCTTCCTTCCTTCCTTCTTTATTTATTTGTTCAGACTTGTATGCCGCCCTTCTCCTAGGACCCAGGGAGGCTTACAAGAGCAATACAACTAAAATTAAAAAATTAGTCACATTCATACAGCATGCAAACACAATCAATTCACAATCGCTGATGGAGGGACCTTCCTAGGGCCGAGGGGCAGAGCACAGCTCACACGCCCCAAACCTGCCTGCATAAATGTGTCTTCAACAGTTTCCGGAAAGCTAGGAGGGAGGGAGCAGTACGAACCTCTGAGGGAAGCTGGTTCCAGAGGGCTGGGGCAGAAACGGAGAAGGCCCTCACCCTAGGCCCCGCCAGATGACATTGTTTAACAGACGGGACACGTAGGAGGCCAACCCTATGCGCCCTAACTGGTTGCTGCGATTCATGAGGCAATTCCTTCCTTCCTTCCTCTGAGCATGTGCAGAGGGCCTTACTAACCCACCTTTCAGGGTTCTTGTTAGCAGGCAACAGTATTAGGCATGTGCACCTTCTTGAGTTATAGTATTAAAAAAAAGGCAGAATAAAAATAATAAAATTTGCTTCCGCGTTGTAAAGTTTTATTGGGAAAATACTACAATTGTGAAACCAGTCTCTGGGGCTGGGAGATTTAATTTGATATACGTGTAGTAGGCACAGGGAAGTACCTTCCTTGCACGTTTCCCCCCCCCACACACACATTTGTGGCCTTTTCCAGTTGTCCGTTTCCTCCTTTGCCTGCTCAGATATCTGGTAACCCCTCTGCTCTTTGAGCGTGGTTCCCTTTCTTTCTGCAGGGGGTCCTCGACTTACGACCGCCACTGGGCCCAAAATTTCTTTTGCTAGGCGAAACATTTGCTAAATGAGTTTTGCCCCATTTTACCACTTTTCTGGCCGCAGTTGTAAAATGAATCACTGCAGTTGATAAATTAGTAATACGGTTGTTAACTGAAACTGGTTTGTCCAGATCACATGACCCTGGGACATTGCATCCGTTGTAAATATGAGTCAATCGCCAAGCGTCTGAATTTTGACCATGCGCCCATGGGGATGCTGCAGTGGTCACAAGTGTGAAGAACGGTCATAAGTCACTCTTTTTCAGTGCCATTGTAGCGTTGGACGGTCACTAAATGAAACGATGCAAGTCGAGGACTACCTGTACTGTGCTGAAATGCATCCTGGCATCATTTAATATTAATTTTCTCTATTAATATTTTTCCCCCTTCTGAGAATAGAGTATACTTTCCTTCAGGCAGAAGGAAGGCTGTAACTGCAAATTGGTGTTGTTACGTTTGCTTTGGAAGAAATCTGATCCTTGTTCTCTGATTAATACTGTGGCTTTTTCTGTCTTTTGGCTAGACTCTGATTCTGGATCTGACTCGGATTCGGACCGGGAGAACACCGGCTCTGTTAGCAACATTTCCGGCAGCGAGAGCGATAGAGAGGACGATGCGTTAAAACCCAGCAACAAAGAGTTATTCGGGGAAGACAGCGAGGACGAGGGTGTTTCTCACCACAGCGGCAGCGACAACCAGTCGGAACGATCCTACAATCCTTCTGAAGGCTCGGCGCACTCCGAACGCGAGGACAACGAGGACCAGTCGGACATTGAGCAGCACAGCGGCTCAGAACCTCCGCACGACGAGGAAGACGAGGAGGACCGCAGATCGGATGATGGTAGCCATCGCTCCGAGGCTGAAGGGTCCGAGAAAGTCCATTCGGAGGACGAGAAATGGGATAGAGAGGATAAAAGTGATCAGTCCGACGAGGATGAGAAGCTCCAGAATTCAGACGACGAGGAGCAGATTCAGCATTCCGACGACGAAGAGAAAAACTCGGACGATGAGGAGAGGGCACAGATCTCTGACAGCAAGGAGAGGCTGGACCAGTCCGATGATGACGAGGAGAGACCCCAGATTTCTGATGAGGAGAAGCTTCAGAATTCGGAGGATGAGGAAAGGCCGCGGAATTCCGATGAAGAAAACATGCAGAACTCGGAGGACGAGGAGGAACGGGTGGCACACTCAGAAGAGGAGAAGCGTCCGAATTCGGACGACGAGAGGCCTCAGCATTCAGACGATGAAGAGCGCCATTTGTCCGAGGATGAGGAGGAACGCGAGCACAAATCAGGTAAAAGAGTTGAGGATTCATGTAGGGGTGCGAGGTCTGTTTATGACTTAGTTGGCTTTCTTTGTTTTTTTGTATAGAGAGTTTTATTGAGTTTTATAAGGTTAAGAAAGGGGTGGGATCGGTATGGGAGTTGGGATTCGGGGTAGGGGACAGGGTTGGGGTTAAAACAGGGATGGGAATGGGCACAACAATAGGATTAGCCCCCATTAACATTTTCACGCTTTAGCAAACAGACTATTGTCCGGGTGCATATGTTGAATAACAGTAATTAATATAATAGTAAATAGCTATAGTGAATATAAAAAACAATAGTGAAGAATAATATCAGTTAATCAATACATATCCTTCATCTTAGTAAAATATATTCGCCATTAAATATCACAATCATTTCTCACTATTTCGTTTTACTAACCATTGATAGAAATTATCCCATATTTTAAAGTAAACTGAGTCTTCTTTCTCTTTAATCTCTAAGGTTAATCTATCCATTTCTGCACATTCTAAAATTTTCTTAATTATCTCTTCAGATGGTAGGTTTTCATTTTTCCAATATTGGGCAAATGCTATTCTCGCTGCTGTCAATATATGCAGGCTTAAATACTCATTCTTCTTCTCATACTTAGCTCCTAGTATTCCTAACAAAAACAATTCTGGTTTAAATTCCATCTGTATTTTAGTCATCTTTTCCAACCATATATAGATGTTGGCTTTCTTTGTTGATCCTGTTAAAGATGGTTTCCCTCACCTCCCATGATTTCTAACCACGCTGTTTTGGAACGATGGAAGTTTTAGCTAAGCCAATCCAAAGGGGTGCATCAGTTGCTCTGTTAATCTTCATTATGCTCAAAACGATGCAAAAAAAAATGTAGCCGTTCCCCCAGGCCTTGGATTACGGCAGTGTTTCTCAACTTCAGCAACTTTTAAGCTCTGAGGACTTCAACTCCCACAATTCCCCAGCGAACTTGGCTGGGAATTGAAGCCCTCACAGCTTAAAAGTTGTTGAGCTTGGAAAAGCCTGTATTAGGTTGAGCTGAGACCCAGAAGAATCTTATCTCTTAAAATTCTCGTCTGGGCTTCTATTTTTGCTTTATATTTTTAAAATTATTTTCTGCTTTTTAATGGGGTTAGAAGCCATCCAGAGTCTCGTGGCGAACCTATGGCATGCGTGCTAGAGGCGGCAGTCGGAGCCCTTTCTGTGGGCACATGCACCCTTGCCCCAGCCCCGGCTCCTCCCATGGCCTCCTCCTCACCAGCAGCCCCCCGGAGGAGAATCACGATTCCGCCCTTGCGCCCCATCACGCGCAGATGATGCTGCGGGGCACGGGCGGAGGGTGTGGTCGCCATGGCGCTGCTGTGATCTGTGGCGGGCCATGGAGGTGGTGGGTGGCCCAGCAGGCAGGGTGGAGCGGGGACGGGGGTGGGGGGATGGTTTTTGGGCACTCGGTCTCTAAATGGTTCGCCATCACTGTCCTAGGTAAATCACTGTTACCCTTTGCCACCGTACATGGCATGGCAGACTTTGGTTAAGCAAAACTGGCCAGCAGTTTTTCTCAAGAGATGAGCATGGCAGAAAGATCCATGATCTTCAGACCCGCTTCTCGGTCTGCTTTATTTATATGCCTCCCCTCAAATTAGGTTTTAGTTTATGTGCAAATATGGGGGGGGTGAGGATGCTGATAAATTGTAATCTCTAATTGTAATCTGAGGGCTCCAGCTGGAAAGTTTGGTTCGGGTTGTGTCCCTGGAGAGCTTTAAAAAACAAAAATCTGCTTTCACAGAATCAGCAAGAGGCAGCGACAGTGAGGATGATATTCCCCAAGCAAAGAGCAAGAAGCAAATTATATCTGATTCCGAAATGGAAAGCGATACGGAAGGGCAAAAAAGTAAGCAACACGGCTTTCCCATCTTCTGTTTGGATTGCGCTTTGATTTTCAATGGCAAGAGACTCTTCTCTTCCAGTGGCCTAGCCCCAAAACTTCCAGGCTTAGCTGCATGTTTTTAGCCTCCCTCCCCCCCCCAAAGTGTCACAGGTCTGGCTGGAATGTTCCATGGGGCCCTATGGGTGACATTGAAAGGAGATTTGATGTTCGAAGGCTTCCTTTAAAGCACAACGGGCCGCAATTTGTACTGTGGACTGGCTCCTTCACCCTGCTCTGCTCCAATTTCTCTGAATCTGGAGGTTGTTGCAAATAATATGTAAGGTGTGCCCAGATGGCTACTTCGTTTGGAAGGAAAAGAGAAATCGTGTTATGGATCTTTTTCAAAACAGTGAATTATTTCCTTCTCAGGTTTCCTCCAAAGAGATTGTCTCACAAAGCCATATTATTATTATTATTATTATTATTAATTTGACTTCTATGCCGCCCTATTCCGGAGAACTCAGGGCGGCTCACAACATAATAGAAATCAACATTTAAAAATACATGTATATAAATATATATATATATACGGTATATATATATATATATATATATATATATATATATATATATATATATATATATATATATATATATATATATATATATATATATATATATATATATATATATATATATATATATATATATATCCCACTGAGCACTTTAAAAGAAAGGATGTCCTTGTGAAGGTGTGTGTGTGTGTGTGTGTATCATTGTTTTGCCCATTTTGTTTACGTAGCTTTGCAGGTATGCTGACAATTGAACCTTGTTCTACGGTAAACCTCCTTCTGACGACTCCCTCTTTGGTTTCATAGGCCTCTCTCTCTTTCTTGTTGCCAGATTTGCCCGTATTTTTCGGTTCTCGTAATTCTTCTGTTTAACCTTCTGCTTAAGATAACAGAGACGCAATGGATTTGTTTGGCGGAGCAGACGATATCTCTTCAGGAAGTGATGGAGAAGACAAGCCACCAACGCCAGGACAGCCTATTGTAAGTAGAGCCCTCCTGGTTGGTGTCAGGGTTCCGACAGACAGAGATGAATGAAACAGAACTCCGAGGCTTGAAAATCCCTCAGAGGACATCTTTATTAGTGACGAAGCATCGGCACGATCAAAAGTGGAACCAAGCTTGAATACATACACACAAGTAACAATTGCCCAGTTATAAAGTTTAATATCCCACTCGCAAAACTATGCAAGCAACCACGTTCCCCAATATACTCATTTGGCAGGCTTTTTTTTATGCAAAGCCATGGTTGCGGGAGCAGTAGATGACCTTGGTTCCCACGGGGCAAGAGATTATTTTTGACTAACAAGCCCCCCTCCCTCCGTTTAATGTGGCAACCTCAAATGAGAAGAAAAAACGGCTGCAGCCAAGTTCATTGTACAGTTGTCAGTTGTTGGCAAAGAAGAGCCTGTCCTTATCCTTTGAACATGGTCGTCTCACTAAAAGCCTTGACCTGAAATTTTGAGAGGAGAATTGGATCGTATCGTTGTCATGGTTCCGACAGATGAAACTCTTCAAAAGAACTTCGAGGCATGGTTTAGCTTAAAGAACCTTTTATTTGAGTAGCATAATATCGGCACTGCATAATTGAAGCCAAAAACTGAATTCCCCTCCACTGGGCACATAGTATCAAAGCACAATTCCCTCCTCCAATTAACCGTCATAAATCACATTCCCCAATTAGCTTGAAGCGTGGGCCACCAATTCCTTACCAGCTCTGGTTACAATAACCTTGTTTCTCACGCTAGGTTTAGTGTTGGTATGTCTAGCTGGACTCCCCCTTCCCAGCATCATCTAACTGTAAAAGCAAAAGGTAAAAAGATGGCTACATTTCCATCTGTTGTCAATGCAAAAACATCCGGTGTTAGCAGTGTTGACATCCGGCCTCCCTTACAAAAAGGATAAATTTATTTATTTAATTTAATTTATATGCCACCCTTCTCCCAAGACGCAGGGCGGCTCACAACAACAACACAATTAAAAACAATTAAATTTAAAAATTAAAAATTAATTCCATTCACACAACATACAAACACATTCAGCCCACAGTCACCGATGGAGGGACACTCCCAGGGCCAGGGGCAGAGCACAGCTCATACGCCCCAAGCCTGTCGGCATAGATGCATCTTCAGCTGTTTCCGGAAAGCTAGGAGGGAGGGAGCAGTACGAACCTCTGAGGGAAGCTGGTTCCAGAGGGCTGGGGCAGCAACGGAGAAGGCCCTCACCCTAGGCCCCGCCGGACGACATTGTCTAACAGATGGGACCCGTAGGAGGCCAACCCTATGCGCCCTAACCGGTCGCTGGGATTCATGAGGCAGAAGACAGTCCCGCAAGTATCCTGGTCCATTGCCATAAAGGGCTTTATAGGTCATAACCGTCACTTTGAATTGTGTTCGGAGACCAATAGGTAGCTGTAATATAAACAAAAGCACAGGTTAGGGATTGCCTCTCGATTTGTTAGAGTGTTTCTTATAAAACCTAGTAATGAGTCTATCAGCTTTCACATCACAAGTGTACTAAATACTGCAATTTCCCTTTAGAAATGTTAGAATCAAGAATACGCTTTACTTCATAGTGAGTCTGACCTGCCATCACGAGGGGTCCAGGTGCCGCCTTAGGGGGAGGTCTTAAAGCGGAACCCCGATAAGGTTTCAACAGGCTGCAATGGAAAACAGGGTGGATTTTTTGTAATAGCTTAGGGAGTTTTAATTCCACTGTGAATAGATTCATCCCCAGCCACTACTCAAAGATATGCACATACACAAAGAGGAGGAGACTTTTACTCAAATCAGTAATGTCCTGTTAGCATCTCACCCCTTCAAGGCAAAGGACAGCAAGATAATTCTTTGTGGCTACCTCACTTCCTAATTTAACAGGAAGCCATTCATTCATTTATTTCATTCATTTATTGGATTTCTATGCCGCCCTATTCCAGAAACTCAGGGTGGCTCACAGCATGAATAGAAATCTAACATTAAAATACATATATAAAAAAGAACCCCTGAATTAAAAAAAACCAATCATCCAACAAACATGCACACAAACATACACTGGCTGGGGCAAGATGTTAAATACCCCAGGCCTGTCGGCAAAGATGTGTCTTGAGCAGTTTACGAAAGGCGGAGAGGGTGGGGGCGATACGGATCTCCGGGGGGAGTTGATTCCAGAGGGCCGGGGCCGCAACAGAGAAGGCTCTTCCCCTAGGCCCCGCCAGGCGACACTGGCTGACGGGACCTGGAGAAGGCCGACTCTGTGGGCCCTAACTGGCCGCTGGGTTTCATGGGGCAGCAGACAGTCCCGTAAGTAACCTGGTCCGATGCCATGTAGGGCTTTATAGGTCATAACCAACACTTTGAATTGCGTTCGGAGACCAATTGGCAGCCAATGCAGCTCACGGAGTGATGCCGAAATGTGGGCATTTCTGGGCAGGCCCAACACTGCTCGCACGGCTGCATTCTGCATTACCTGAAGTCTCCGAACGCTTTTCAAAGGTAGAGAGCATTGCAGTAGTCGAGCCTCGAGGTGATAAGGGCATGAGTGGCTGTGAGAAGAGACTCCCGGTCCAAATAGGGCCGCAGCTGGTGCACCAGGCGAACCTGGGCAAATGTCCTCCTCGCCACAGCCGAAAGATGATGTTCCAGATTTAGCTGTGGATCGAGGAGGACCCAAGTTGCGGACCTTCTCCGAGGGGGTCAAAAACTTAACTTCCTTCATGCAGCCAGTATTTTAAGCACGCCATGTAGATCCATCAGCATTCCCAATAAGACTGAACGAAGACCTTGGGCACAAATCTATGGAATGTTTGTTACTGATTTGGGTTCTTCCCCCCCCCTTGATTAGGATGAGAACGGTTTGAATGAAGGGCAGCCGGAAGACGAGGCTATCCCTGAAACACGCATAGAAGTGGAAATCCCCAAAGTCAACACGGATCTGGGAAACGACCTGTATTTTGTAAAGCTTCCCAACTTCCTCAGTGTGGAACCCAGGTAAAGGAGGGGAAAACCGTAAGCTGAAGCTTGGAAAATGCAGGCAGTCCTTGACTTATGACCACAATCGAGCCGAAAATTTCTGTTAAGTGAATTTTGCCCTGTTTTACGTCTTTGCTTGCTACGATTGTTACGCGAATCAGTGCAGTTGTTAAATTAGTGACACGGTTGTTAAGGGAATCCGGCTTCCCCCATTGGCTTGGCTTGTCAGAATGTTGCAAAAGGGGATCATGTGACGTCCCGGGAACACCGCAACCGTCATAAATACGAACCAGTTGCCATCCGTCTGAATTTTGACCATGTGACCCATGAGGAAGCTGCAACGGTCATAGTGTGAAAAACGGTCATAAATCCCTTTTGAGCCTGGTCATTTGCTTCTAGAGTGAGAACTCTTTTGAGTCAATTCGTGCAATCTTCTTCCTGTCTTGCAGGCCTTTTGATCCTCAGTATTACGAGGATGAATTTGAAGACGAGGAGATGCTTGATGAAGAAGGCAGGACAAGATTAAAACTGAAGGTAGGGCTTCAAACTCTGGGCATTCCTGTTCTGTCCCAGCCTACGTGAGTCTTTGTTATGCTCAGAAGGAGAAACCCCTCTTCCAAGAAACAGGCAGGAACCGCAAGAAAAAAAAACCAACCCCTTTTATTATTCACAGACCTGAGTCAATGTCCAAGGCAAACAAACACAGTTCACAGAAACTCCATCCTCAACATGAACGGTTGCCTTCGACAACCAGCACCTCCCACACCTTCCCTTTTATTACGCAGCCAAGGCATAATGCCTTCTCCTTTGCCTTTGGAGCCGTCCCATTGCATTCCTCTGTCCTACTCGCTTCTCTTTCCTGCGCATTCGTGCATTCGGGATTTGTCCCAGCTGTTCTTCATCACTGCCCAACTCAGACTCCCAGCACAGCTGTGTCTCAGCCTGAACGCGAGTAGAGGGGCCAGGCTCCTAGTCAGACTAAGCCTTGGACCTCCTCAGAGCCTTCCTCTGACTCTGATGTCACTCCAGGCCCCTCCTCCTTCTCTGATTCCTCAGACTCAGCTGCTGGGTCCATTGGCTGGCGAGGAATCACAACAGTTCCTCTCCCCGTACCTGCCTGCCTGCCTGTATGGACGTGGTCTTGGTGCCTTGACTGCAATCCTCTTCTCTAATTTTGTGCCCTGAAAGGTAGAGAACACAATACGCTGGCGAACTCGCCGAGATGACGAAGGAAACGAGATTCGAGAAAGTAACGCACGGATTGTCAAGTGGTCTGACGGGAGGTAAGCGGAGACTCGAAAACTGCTAATCTGAAAACGGGTTTGGGGGAGGTGGAGGGTACAAGAGGCGGTTCTTGGGTGTGATTGCCTTGTATTTTCCCCTTGGTTTCAGTTCTTTGGTCCCATTAATTGAAGGTGGGGAAAACGTAGGATTGTTTTGAATTGCACCAATTAATTATCCCCTCTTTTTTTTTTTCTTTGAAGTATGTCCTTACATTTGGGGAATGAAGTCTTCGATGTGTACAAAGCACCCCTGCAGGGAGACCACAACCATCTCTTCATCAGACAAGGAACTGGGCTTCAGGGACAGGCCGTCTTCAAGACAAAATTGACCTTCCGGTAAGCCTGGGAATTGAATTGAAGAGGTTAGGAGGGGATGAGTTGTGCTTGACCTGCAGTCAGATACAGATAGTCCTCGAAACTAACCAAAGAGAGAAGCAACCTAGAACCGAGGAGAAACTTCCTGACAGTGAGAACAATTAACCAGTGGAACAACCTGCCTCCAGAAGCGGTGAATGCTCCAACACTGGAAGTTTTCAAGAAGAGACTGGACAGCCATTTGTCTGAAATGGTGTAGGGTTTCCTGCCTGAGCAGGGGGTTGGACTAGATGACCTCCAAGGTCCCTTCCAACTTCATTATTATTATTATAAGTTGACTTTTTTGATTACGCTCACTTGTGCTGTCAGGGTTAGAAGTTTGTGCAGCTCCTGCTTTGAACCACATGCAGGTTGAGTTACTCCCAAGAGGCAAAATCCCAACCAATGTCTCTAGGCCACTTGAAGGTGGGTTGACTTCCACTGCCAGAATTCCCCAGCCAGCTTCTTCACTCTGTCATCCCAGATGACGAGAGATGAACCGAGAGCTTGCAGTCTAGCATATGCTTTAACCCCAAACCGCAATTTTCCCCCTTTTGGTGGACATTTCTCCCACACGTCTGACTGAAAGGAGTGGGATTTGTACAACAGTGTGTCAGCTCCATGGGTCTTGGCGTTGTTTTATGGGAAATGAATTGGCGTCTCCCGATGCGCTGGTGGCTGAATTGCAATAGTTTGGCAAAGACTTTCCAACATGCCATTAAAATCCAAATTAAAAGCAAGACAGTGAAAGAGAGGGGCAGAAAGCTGTGGAAAGTGAGAGGAAAGGAAAATGAAATGCAGAATAAATGTATTTGGTAAGAACAGGGGTCTTCAAACTTGGCCCTTTTGTGACTTGTGGACTTCAACTCCCAGAATTCCTCAGCCAGGCACGCAATTCTGGGAGTTGAAGTCCACAAGTCATAAAAGGGCCAAGTTTGAAGTCCCCTGGGTAAGAACAACAACAACAATAATAATAAATAAATAAATAAATAAGTTGGAAGGGACTTTGGAGGTCATCTAGTCCAACCCCCTGCTCAGGCAGGTAACCCTATATCGTTTCGGACAAATGGCTGTCCAGTCTCTTCTTAAAAACCTCCAGTGTTGGAGCATTCACCTCTTCTGGAGGCAGGTTGTTCCATTGGTTAATTGTTCTAACTGTCAGGAAGTTTCTCCAAGCAGTGTGACAATGAAAGTCTTGCGCTGGTAAGCCCATTCACCCAAATATTTGATGGTGTGTTGCCGTTTTTTTCTTTCAAAATGCCCCTTCCCTAAGCAAAGTATTTCAACTGGGTTAATTTGTCGCAGGCCACATTCGACAGACAGCGCCACGCACAGGAAGATGACCCTCTCCTTGGCAGATAGATGTTCAAAAACGCAGAAAATCCGTATTCTGCCAATGGCTGGTCGTGATCCAGAGTCCCAACGCACAGAAATGATTAAGGTACGCGTGAATCAAACCCCACCCTTGAAACGCTCCCTTGCCCTCTGCTCTCTTCTCTACTCGGACTGTAAATTTAGGCTGGCTTGTCATCAGTTCCTTGGCCTTGCTGCTGATCTGTGACCTCCGCAGTGTTAAATTAACCTAAGCTATCATAGGGTGAAGACCCCTATACCTGGCTGAATATGCTCCTTGTGTCGTGCTGAGTGAGCAACTTCCAAAAATAAAATAAAATAAATAAAGATCTGCTAAATGCCTCAATTGATGTATCCCCATGCACAGCTTCCTTGCTTTGCCTGTTCTGTTTCTGTTCTGAAACCTAGCCCAGGTAGAATTCTGCCTTTATTTCGGGGCTAAGGTGCTGGCCTCGAAACTAGGCGATGGTGAGTTCTAGTCCTGCCTTAGGCATGAAAGCCAGCTGGGTGACTCTGGGCCAGTCATCTAAAGGTGGAGAGTTCTAGTCCCCTTTAGGCGTGGAAGCTGACTGGAGAACCTTGGGCCAATCAGCGGAAGAACTGAGATAAATAAATGAAAAATGAATTTTATTTGCACACTGGTCACTCCTCGTGAGCCAGGGTGGGCTTCAATTCGCAGACCACCCTGGTTGAGAGCGGTTTTCGTCTGGGCTTGTCCTGATTCATCCCCCCCAGCACAGAACCCAAGAAAACCACCCTGACTTCTGTTTCTGTCTCCTGCAGAAAGAGGAGGAACGGCTGCGAGCGTCTATTCGTAGGGAATCCCAGCAGAGAAGGATGCGCGAGAAACAACACCAACGGGGTCTGAGTGCCAGTTACTTGGAGCCCGACCGCTACGACGAGGAAGAAGAAGGAGAAGAGGCCATCAGCCTGGCCGCCATCAAGAACAGATACAAAGGCGGGATACGAGGTAGCCTTCTCCTGCTCTCCTCCGGAGTGGTTCCACTCGGTCACTCCCAGTACCTAAACCACTATGGCTAGTCGAGTACCTTGGGAGAGGCACCTAGTTGGGGAAGCCTTGAACTTATCATCCTGGTAACTTTGGTCACCACGATGTAAAAAAGATGTTGGGATTCTAGAAAGAGTACAGAGCAACAAAGATGATCAGGGGACTGGAGGCTAAAGCATACAAGGAACGGTTGCTGGAATTGGGTATGTCTAATTTAACGAAGAGAAGGACGAGGGGGGACATGATAGCAGCATTCCAGTATCTCAGGGGTTGCCCCAAGGAAGAGGCAGTCAAGCTTATTTTCCAAAGCACTTGAAGGCAGGACAAGAAGCAACGGGTGGAAACTAACCAAAGAGAGAAGCAACCTAGAACTAAAGAGAAACTTCCTGACAGTTAGAACAATTAACCAGTGGGACAACCTGCCTCCAGAAGCTGTGAATGCTCCAACACTGGAAGTTTTTAAGAAGAGACTGGACAGCCATTTGTCCGAAATGGTATAGGGTTTCCCAACTGAGCAGGGGTTGGACTAGATGACCTCCAAGGTCCCTTCCAACATCATCATCATCATCATCATCATCATCATTATTATTATTATTATTATTATTATTGATCATCACACAGTCAGCCAAATGTTCAGACTGGATTTGGCATTTTGTCTACCTATTATTATTTTATTTATTTTATTTTATTTTTTATTTTTATTTTATTTTTTATTTTTATTTTTTTTAATGGTCCGTTGCTCAGTTGGTCATCTGTCAGCTTCTTTAATAGCTGTTTGCCTTTGCAAATGCTGCAGCTGGGTTTTATCCTTTTAATTTGTACCCTGCGAGTTCTTTTCACCCCGGCTGTTTGCTTTCCCTTCTTCTTCTTCCTTTTTTTGCATAGCGCAGCCTTTGCTTGTACAAATAAGCTTATCAGTATTGTTGATCCCATTTGCTTGGTGGACATTTTCCACGCTTGGTTGCATAGCGAGGCTCACCCCCCACCCACCCTACCCCCATCGTTGCTTATTCCAACCTGGTCTTTAATCTCCAGTTTCTAAGCTGCACTTGGGAGTTCTAAGATTTGTTTGTCCTTTTGGTGTGTAATGCGTGTTTTCTCTTCCAGAGGAGCGCGCTCGGATTTATTCGTCAGACAGCGATGACGGCTCGGATGAGGAGAAAACACAGAGGCTGCTCAAAGCGAAGAAACTCAACAGTGATGAGGTGAGAGAATCCAGACGAGACTGGACATCAGCTGATAGTTTCTCCATGGCTGTCGTTATTCTGGGTTGAGGTAGAGCGAAACTTTCATTTAAAAGACCATCTGATGTGTCTGACCAAATTTGAATTCGGTCCCCCCCTGAAATAACAAGCAAGCATGTTGTTTTTCCAAGTCTTTGTGGACAGTCAAGCTAATTTACTTCATTCAGATCGGGGTGAGGAACGAAGCCCCTTTCATGACTTTGTGGACTTCAACTCCCACAATTCTGGCTCAGGTATTCTGGGAGTTGAAGTCCCACAAGTCATAAAAGGGCCATGGTTCCCCACTTCTGATTTAGATCAACCTGCATCCTTTATAAAAAATAAAATAAAGGCAATAAATATGTGTACAGGGAATTCTTGACCTACAACCAGTCCCTTAGTGGCTATTCATAGTTACAGCACACCTCCCCTGGGTTACGTAAGATCTGGATTCCAAGTTCCGACAGCCACACACGTGCGCATACACACACTGCCGTCGCATAATTGCATTTCGGGTGCTCAGCAACTAGCTGGCATTTGAGGGCCATTTGCATAAGCACGACTTACAGTGGGTTTGTTGTTGTTTTTTGACAAAAACCAGCATTCACCTTTGCTTTCTGACAGAAAAAATACCCATTGCAAACACCGGATTCACTTTAATGACTATGGAAAAAAGATAAATTGGACATGGTCAGTTTGTGACCAGTCGAATAGAATAGAGTTGGAAGGGACCTTGGAGGTCTTCTAGTCCAGCCCCCCCCTTAAGCAGGAGAACCTATACCATCTCAGACAAGTGACTGTCTAGCCCAGGGGTAGGCAACCTTGGCTCTTTTATGACTCGGGGACTTCAACTCCCAGAATTCCTGAGCCAGCATGGCTCAGCTTGGAAACCTCTTCCTTTCCCCTCAGCATGGCTGGCTCAGGAATTCTGGGAGTTGAAGTCCACGAGTCATAAAAGAGCCAAGGTTGCCTACCCCTGGTCTAGCCTCTTCTTAAAAATCTCCAGTGATGGGGCGCCCTCTATTTCTGGAGGCCAGCTGTTCCACTGGTTAATTGTCCTCACTGAAAAGTTTCTCCTTAATTCCAGGTTGCTTCTCTCTTTGATCAGTTTCCAACCATTGTTTCTCGTCCTGCCCTCTGATGGTTTGGTGAACCAACTGGCCCCCTCTTCTTTGTGGCAGCCCCTCAAATACTGGAACACTGTTATCATGTCTCCCCTATTTCTTCTTTTCTTTAGACTAGCCAAACCCCAGTCCCACAGCCGTTCTTCGTATATTTTAGCCTCCAGGCCTTGGATCATCTTAGTTGCTCTTCTCTGAAATTTTTCCCAAACTCTCAACATCTTTCAATGACTGACATATAGTTGTAAATTCGGGGTCCCATCGCAGTCATAAGCCAAGGACTACCTCTGATAACCACCCTGACATTTTTCAACAGTTTACACCATTTGCGTCTGTATGTGATTCTACAACTGTGGTACACTGATGCAAATGGGGTAAGACCATCGACTATACGCAGACCGAAAGAACGGACCTCTTCCCGCAATTGGTCCATCCAATCAACATTTCATAATACTGTGGCCACGTGAACCACGTATGTGAAAGAGTGCAACAGGTCCTGGGGAGTCTTTCTGGAACGTTCACATCCTTTCCCCTGTTTTGCCAACTGACAGAAGTGTGGGGAGGGGTCTACAAGGCATAGAAAACATGTCCAAGAATAAGGAAAAAAAGCCATTTCAGCAAAGCCAATCCAGAGTTGGAGAGCAGCCTGGGGGGCCTAGAGGTGAAGAATGCTGAGCTCCCATAAGGAAGGTTGAGAGTTCAATCCCAGGCAGCCGGCAGATGTTTCTCTATCAGGGCACAAAGAGAAAATGTGTGCTGGGAACCCTCTGTAGGCGTCAGGAAGGGCAGCCGGCCAGTAAACGCTCAGCTCCATTCAGTTATTGAATTTGACACCCCTGTTCTAGGTGGAGTTAGCTCCACCTAGAACAGGGGTGTCAAATTCAATTTCATTGAGGGCCGCATCAGCATTGCAGTTGCCCTTGGGGGGAGCAAATGGGTGTGGCCTGCTGGGTGGGTGTGGCTGAAGTGGGTGTGGCCTGCTGGGTGGGCATGGCCAGCTCTACATCGTTCGCCTCAAGGGGGCCTGTGGGGGCCTGGGCAGGAGTGGGACAGATCTGAGGGTCTCTGGCAGAAGGCGGGGGGACCGGGGCAAGCGCCAAGGCATGGTCCATTTCTTCATTCCTCACAAAGGGTGACCCCTCCCCAGCATGCACCCAGGGGCTGGGGCCAACGCGGCAGGGGCCGGTTCCTCGCTGTTTCCGGATGGCCTTGTGGAGCTAAGACTGAATGCGTTTCAGCATAGATGGCCACCACAAAATTGTACATTGGCTCCTGGCCGGCCTGGGCCAGGGCCAAGGCAGCAGGGGCCGTTCCCTCACTGTTTCCAGGATGGCTTCAAGGGCCACATGAAACCACTTCGCGGGCCGCATCCGGACTCCAGGCCTTGTGTTTGACGTGTCTGGCCTAGAATAAAGGAATTCCAGGGTCGTAAGAAAATATAAATCTGTAAATCTAGAGCTGGAAGTGATTTCAGAGGCCACCCAGTCTATTCGCTGCTGTTGCAGAAATCCATCATCAAAACTCCCATCCAGCCTCTGTTTTAAAAACCTGCAGTGGTGGGGTTATGGCTGGGGAGGGGGCAGCTGATAAACGGAAAAATTATCAGCAGTTTTGTGGGGTTTATTGATTCTGTCCTGAACTGAACTCCTAATAACAGATAATAGAAAGGCGGCTTTGTTTTGCCCTCTTTCAAGCTATCAAGCTATTCAGTTTGAGTGTTATTCAAATCCACCACAGGGTGGTGCTTCAGCATTAAAAAAAAAAACCAAAACACAACCCTTAGCACATGAGACACAAATATTGTGGTCCATCCAGACACTTGCCTGTTTTTATAAGAACCTCCTTTTAATCACAACGCATCACTGATTGCTTAAAAATTATTTAGAAGGGGTATGTTTTGGGAGACAGGTTACAGTGGGAGAACCTTTGAATTTTTCAAGATTTTCCTAAGAACCTAGAAGAAATGTATTTATCTGGAAGCCAACCATCTCTATTAAGATCAGGGGAGTAACTCAGCCCTGGCTCAACTTGTGAAATTACTGTCATAATTCAGAATGTATACCTATTTAGAGCTGTAAGTAGTTAATAAGACTAACTGCCAAGTTACTTTACCCTGAGGATCTTGTATTTAATTAGAAACAGTTTTCCCACTCTGAAGAATACATTTCACTTTTTCAGTGTTTTAATATCCTGTAGCCTATTTTCTGTCTTTGGCGTGTGTGAATTTAATAGTTCGGATGTTCACACACAAGTGATTCTTTTTCATCTCCCGCTAAAGAGAACGTTCACACACAAATATTTGTTCCAGGATACTTTAAGGAAATAGATTTAGGAGGAACTTCATCCCCAGATCCTGCCTTGTGTTTGAAATTTCTTTCTTTTTAATTCCAGGAGGGTGAGCCTTCCGGTAAGAGAAAAGCTGAAGATGACGAAAAGGTCAGCAAGAAACAGAAGAAATATGTGATCAGCGATGAGGAAGATGAAGATGAAGAGATGTAATAGGCATGGACTTTGAACATTGGTGATAGGGTGTTCTTTTTTTAAAAAAAAAAATAGAGACTATATTGTTCTTTTCCAACCATGATGTAAGTAGATTCCATGAAGATGGGGGTGGGAACGACATTTGTATTAATGATATTAATGTGAATAAAACTTTTTGTGGGATTTTTTTTTTAATGTGGGATTGGTGTGTATGTTTGGTGACCAATTTGGGGGCCTGTGCCTTTTTCATCGTCTAGCACATGGCTTTTCAACCAGTGGTACGAGTACCACCTGTGGTACATTGGCACCTGGCAGGTGGTACGTGACCATCCTAGAAAAGGGGTAGCGGGGGAGGGGAATGAGCTGAACCGGTGGCAGCACCGCACAAGCCTGAGTGAGAGACGGCTGGAGCTGCAGGGCTGTCAGGGCTCAGCGGAAGCGCCAGGATCAGTGCCAGGCTCCAGCTGGAGCTCGGCGCTGATCCTGACGCTTCTGCTGAGCCCTGAAGAAGCACCAATCAGCTGGAAAGCAGCATTGATCCTGGTGCTTCTGCTGAGCCCAGAAGAAGCATCGATCAGCTGGAATGTTGCAGCCCCTCCAGGTCTTGTGATTTACATTCAGATGCTTGGTAACTGATTCATATTTATGACGGTCACAGTGTCCCAGGGTCATGTGAAGTGACCAAAACCTGCTGCAACCACCCAGTAGACGGGGGAATAAAAACCAAACACCCCCCATTCCACCCCCGCTGCCAATCCTCAACAGAAATGCTCACAACAATGAAAACCTCGGACAGGAGGAAGAGCGCGGGCGGGCAGGCAGGTGTCTTGCTCGGCTGTGGCTTGGGGGGCACTTTTTTCAGTGCCATTGTAACTTTGAACAGTCACTAAGCGAACTGTTGTAAGTCAAGTACTACCTGTACTTTTATCACTTTTTTCCTTTTTTTTTTTTTTTTTTGGTCATCAAGATTTTGACCCCTTGCTAGGCGACTGGTGGTACTCGGATGTTGCCATATCCTAAAATTGGCACAATGGGTGGAAAAGGTTGAAAAGCCCTGGTCTAGCATAGCACAACCAGGATGGGCAGACTCAGAGATGTTTTTGACATTCTGTTCACCTTGGGCAAAGACGGGGTACCTGCGGGCTCTCCAGCTTTGGTCAGGATATTTGTTGATTCCATTGTCAGAAGGATGGGAGAAAGGAAAGGCATAAAAGCAATCATTGGACCAGGATGGTATAAGGCAGGGGTCTTCAAATTTGGCCCTTTTATGACTTGTGGACTTGTACTCCCAGATGCCTGGCTAAGGAATTCTGGGAGTTGAAGTCCACACGTCATAAAAGGGCCACGTTTGAAGACCCCTGTCTTAAATCTAACAAACCAAATGGAGGCTGGCTGAGGAATTCTGGGAGTTGAAGTCCACACGTCATAAAAGGGCCAAGTTTGAAGACCCCTGTCTTAAATCTAACAAACCAAATGGAGGCTGGCTGAGGAATTCTGGGAGTTGAAGTCCACACGTCATAAAAGGGCCAAGTTTGAAGACCCCTGTCTTAAATCTAACAAACCAAATGGAGGCTGGCTGAGGAATTCTGGGAGTTGAAGTCCACACGTCATAAAAGGGCCAAGTTTGAAGACCCCTGTCTTAAATCTAACAAACCAAATGGAGGCTGGCTGAGGAATTCTGGGAGTTGAAGTCCACACGTCATAAAAGGGCCAAGTTTGAAGACCCCTGTCTTAAATCTAACAAACCAAATGGAGGCTGGCTGAGGAATTCTGGGAGTTGAAGTCCACACGTCATAAAAGGGCCAAGTTTGAAGACCCCTGTCTTAAATCTAACAAACCAAATGGAGGCTGGCTGAGGAATTCTGGGAGTTGAAGTCCACACGTCATAAAAGGGCCAAGTTTGAAGACCCCTGTCTTAAATCTAACAAACCAAATGGAGGCTGGCGGAGGAATTCTGGGAGTTGAAGTCCACACGTCATAAAAGGGCCAAGTTTGAAGACCCCTGTCTTAAATCTAACAAACCAAATGGAGGCTGGCTGAGGAATTCTGGGAGCTGAAGTCCACACATCATAAAAGGGCCAAGTTTGAAGACCCCTGTCTTAAATCTAACAAACCAAATGGAGGCTGGCTGAGGAATTCTGAGAGCTGAAATCCACAAGTCATAAAAGGGCCAAGTTTGAAGACCCCTGTCTTAAATCTAACAAACCAAATGGAGGCTGGCTGAGGAATTCTGGGAGCTGAAGTCCACAAGTCATAAAAGGGCCAAGTTTGAAGACCCCTGTCTTAAATCTAACAAACCAAATGGAGGCTGGCTGAGGAATTCTGGGAGTTGAAGTCCACACGTCATAAAAAGGCCAAGTTTGAAGACCCCTGTCTTAAATCTAACAAACCAAATGGAGGCTGGCTAAGGAATTCTGGGAGTTGAAGTCCACACGTCATAAAAGGGCCAAGTTTGAAGACCCCTGTCTTAAATCTAACAAACCAAATGGAGGCTGGCTGAGGAATTCTGGGAGTTGAAGTCCACACGTCATAAAAGGGCCAAGTTTGAAGACCCCTGTCTTAAATCTAACAAACCAAATGGAGGCTGGCTGAGGAATTCTGGGAGTTGAAGTCCACACGTCATAAAAGGGCCAAGTTTGAAGACCCCTGTCTTAAATCTAACAAACCAAATGGAGGCTGGCTGAGGAATTCTGGGAGTTGAAGTCCACACGTCATAAAAGGGCCACGTTTGAAGACCCCTGTCTTAAATCTAACAAACCAAATGGAGGCTGGCTGAGGAATTCTGGGAGCTGAAGTCCACAAGTCATAAAAGGGCCAAGTTTGAAGACCCCTGTCTTAAATCTAACAAACCAAATGGAGGCTGGCTGAGGAATTCTGGGAGCTGAAGTCCACAAGTCATAAAAGGGCCAAGTTTGAAGACCCCTGTCTTAAATCTAACAAACCAAATGGAGGCTGGCTGAGGAATTCTGGGAGTTGAAGTCCACAAGTCATAAAAGGGCCAAGTTTGAAGACCCCTGTCTTAAATCTAACAAACCAAATGGAGGCTGGCTGAGGAATTCTGGGAGTTGAAGTCCACACGTCATAAAAGGGCCAAGTTTGAAGACCCCTGTCTTAAATCTAACAAACCAAATGGAGGCTGGCTGAGGAATTCTGGGAGTTGAAGTCCACACGTCATAAAAGGGCCAAGTTTGAAGACCCCTGTCTTAAATCTAACAAACCAAATGGAGGCTGGCTGAGGAATTCTGGGAGCTGAAGTCCACAAGTCATAAAAGGGCCAAGTTTGAAGACCCCTGTCTTAAATCTAACAAACCAAATGGAGGCTGGCTGAGGAATTCTGGGAGCTGAAGTCCACAAGTCATAAAAGGGCCAAGTTTGAAGACCCCTGTCTTAAATCTAACAAACCAAATGGAGGCTGGCTGAGGAATTCTGGGAGCTGAAGTCCACAAGTCATAAAAGGGCCAAGTTTGAAGACCCCTGTCTTAAATCTAACAAACCAAATGGAGGCTGGCTGAGGAATTCTGGGAGCTGAAGTCCACACGTCACAAAAGGGCCAAGTTTGAAGACCCCTGTCTTAAATCTAACAAACCAAATGGAGGCTGGCTGAGGAATTCTGGGAGTTGAAGTCCACACGTCATAAAAGGGCCAAGTTTGAAGACCCCTGTCTTAAATCTAACAAACCAAATGGAGGCTGGCTGAGGAATTCTGGGAGTTGAAGTCCACACGTCATAAAAAGGCCAAGTTTGAAGACCCCTGTCTTAAATCTAACAAACCAAATGGAGGCTGGCTGAGGAATTCTGGGAGTTGAAGTCCACACGTCATAAAAGGGCCACGTTTGAAGACCCCTGTCTTAAATCTAACAAACCAAATGGAGGCTGGCTGAGGAATTCTGGGAGTTGAAGTCCACACGTCATAAAAGGGCCAAGTTTGAAGACCCCTGTCTTAAATCTAACAAACCAAATGGAGGCTGGCTGAGGAATTCTGGGAGCTGAAGTCCACAAGTCATAAAAGGGCCAAGTTTGAAGACCCCTGTCTTAAATCTAACAAACCAAATGGAGGCTGGCTGAGGAATTCTGGGAGCTGAAGTCCACAAGTCATAAAAGGGCCAAGTTTGAAGACCCCTGTCTTAAATCTAACAAACCAAATGGAGGCTGGCTGAGGAATTCTGGGAGCTGAAGTCCACAAGTCATAAAAGGGCCAAGTTTGAAGACCCCTGTCTTAAATCTAACAAACCAAATGGAGGCTGGCTGAGGAATTCTGGGAGCTGAAGTCCACACGTCACAAAAGGGCCAAGTTTGAAGACCCCTGTCTTAAATCTAACAAACCAAATGGAGGCTGGCTGAGGAATTCTGGGAGTTGAAGTCCACACGTCATAAAAGGGCCAAGTTTGAAGACCCCTGTCTTAAATCTAACAAACCAAATGGAGGCTGGCTGAGGAATTCTGGGAGTTGAAGTCCACACGTCATAAAAAGGCCAAGTTTGAAGACCCCTGTCTTAAATCTAACAAACCAAATGGAGGCTGGCTGAGGAATTCTGGGAGTTGAAGTCCACACGTCATAAAAGGGCCACGTTTGAAGACCCCTGTCTTAAATCTAACAAACCAAATGGAGGCTGGCTGAGGAATTCTGGGAGTTGAAGTCCACACGTCATAAAAGGGCCAAGTTTGAAGACCCCTGTCTTAAATCTAACAAACCAAATGGAGGCTGGCTGAGGAATTCTGGGAGTTGAAGTCCACACGTCATAAAAGAGCCAAGTTTGAAGACCCCTGTCTTAAATCTAACAAACCAAATGGAGGCTGGCTGAGGAATTCTGGGAGCTGAAGTCCACAAGTCATAAAAGGGCCAAGTTTGAAGACCCCTGTCTTAAATCTAACAAACCAAATGGAGGCTGGCTGAGGAATTCTGGGAGCTGAAGTCCACAAGTCATAAAAGGGCCAAGTTTGAAGACCCCTGTCTTAAATCTAACAAACCAAATGGAGGGTGGCTGAGGAATTCTGGGAGTTGAAGTCCACACGTCATAAAAGGGCCAAGTTTGAAGACCCCTGTCTTAAATCTAACAAACCAAATGGAGGCTGGCTGAGGAATTCTGGGAGTTGAAGTCCACACGTCATAAAAGGGCCAAGTTTGAAGACCCCTGTCTTAAATCTAACAAACCAAATGGAGGCTGGCTGAGGAATTCTGGGAGCTGAAGTCCACAAGTCATAAAAGGGCCAAGTTTGAAGACCCCTGTCTTAAATCTAACAAACCAAATGGAGGCTGGCTGAGGAATTCTGGGAGCTGAAGTCCACAAGTCATAAAAGAGCCAAGTTTGAAGACCCCTGTCTTAAATCTAACAAACCAAATGGAGGCTGGCTGAGGAATTCTGGGAGTTGAAGTCCACAAGTCATAAAAGGGCCAAGTTTGAAGACCCCTGTCTTAAATCTAACAAACCAAATGGAGGCTGGCTGAGGAATTCTGGGAGTTGAAGTCCACAAGTCATAAAAGGGCCAAGTTTGAAGACCCCTGTCTTAAATCTAACAAACCAAATGGAGGCTGGCTGAGGAATTCTGAGAGCTGAAGTCCACAAGTCATAAAAGGGCCAAGTTTGAAGACCCCTGTCTTAAATCTAACAAACCAAATGGAGGCTGGCTGAGGAATTCTGGGAGCTGAAGTCCACAAGTCATAAAAGGGCCAAGTTTGAAGACCCCTGTCTTAAATCTAACAAACCAAATGGAGGCTGGCTGAGGAATTCTGGGAGCTGAAGTCCACAAGTCATAAAAGGGCCAAGTTTGAAGACCCCTGTCTTAAATCTAACAAACCAAATGGAGGCTGGCTGAGGAATTCTGGGAGCTGAAGTCCACACGTCACAAAAGGGCCAAGTTTGAAGACCCCTGTCTTAAATCTAACAAACCAAATGGAGGCTGGCTGAGGAATTCTGGGAGTTGAAGTCCACACGTCATAAAAGGGCCAAGTTTGAAGACCCCTGTCTTAAATCTAACAAACCAAATGGAGGCTGGCTGAGGAATTCTGGGAGTTGAAGTCCACACGTCATAAAAAGGCCAAGTTTGAAGACCCCTGTCTTAAATCTAACAAACCAAATGGAGGCTGGCTGAGGAATTCTGGGAGTTGAAGTCCACACGTCATAAAAGGGCCACGTTTGAAGACCCCTGTCTTAAATCTAACAAACCAAATGGAGGCTGGCTGAGGAATTCTGGGAGCTGAAGTCCACAAGTCATAAAAGAGCCAAGTTTGAAGACCCCTGTCTTAAATCTAACAAACCAAATGGAGGCTGGCTGAGGAATTCTGGGAGTTGAAGTCCACACGTCATAAAAAGGCCAAGTTTGAAGACCCCTGTCTTAAATCTAACAAACCAAATGGAGGCTGGCTGAGGAATTCTGGGAGTTGAAGTCCACACGTCATAAAAGGGCCACGTTTGAAGACCCCTGTCTTAAATCTAACAAACCAAATGGAGGCTGGCTGAGGAATTCTGGGAGCTGAAGTCCACAAGTCATAAAAGAGCCAAGTTTGAAGACCCCTGTCTTAAATCTAACAAACCAAATGGAGGCTGGCTGAGGAATTCTGGGAGTTGAAGTCCACAAGTCATAAAAGGGCCAAGTTTGAAGACCCCTGTCTTAAATCTAACAAACCAAATGGAGGCTGGCTGAGGAATTCTGGGAGTTGAAGTCCACAAGTCATAAAAGGGCCAAGTTTGAAGACCCCTGTCTTAAATCTAACAAACCAAATGGAGGCTGGCTGAGGAATTCTGAGAGCTGAAGTCCACAAGTCATAAAAGGGCCAAGTTTGAAGACCCCTGTCTTAAATCTAACAAACCAAATGGAGGCTGGCTGAGGAATTCTGGGAGCTGAAGTCCACAAGTCATAAAAGGGCCAAGTTTGAAGACCCCTGTCTTAAATCTAACAAACCAAATGGAGGCTGGCTGAGGAATTCTGGGAGCTGAAGTCCACAAGTCATAAAAGGGCCAAGTTTGAAGACCCCTGTCTTAAATCTAACAAACCAAATGGAGGCTGGCTGAGGAATTCTGGGAGCTGAAGTCCACACGTCACAAAAGGGCCAAGTTTGAAGACCCCTGTCTTAAATCTAACAAACCAAATGGAGGCTGGCTGAGGAATTCTGGGAGTTGAAGTCCACACGTCATAAAAGGGCCAAGTTTGAAGACCCCTGTCTTAAATCTAACAAACCAAATGGAGGCTGGCTGAGGAATTCTGGGAGTTGAAGTCCACACGTCATAAAAAGGCCAAGTTTGAAGACCCCTGTCTTAAATCTAACAAACCAAATGGAGGCTGGCTGAGGAATTCTGGGAGTTGAAGTCCACACGTCATAAAAGGGCCACGTTTGAAGACCCCCTGGTATAAGGTGTCCTGCCTTGAGCGGAGGATTGGGCTAGAAGACCTCAGGTCCCTTCCAGCCCTATGATTCTGTGTTCTATGTTCTAACTGTAGCAGTGAAGGGATAACGACTCCCCTTGGGGTTTTTTTTTCCAAAAAGCATCATCACATGTCTGACCACAAAGAATTGGTATGTATTGCAAAGCCATCTTCTCACCCTTCCCCTGGATTAAACCATTATTCTCAGCGCTTTCATCGCTTAAGGCCAAACCACAATCATTTTCCCGTGGGGTTTTCTCAGTTTCCCAGTAGCCTATCCAAAACCTGGCTTTTTCTCCACCATTCCTCTTCTTCTTCTTTTCTTTTTTTTTCCTTTTCATTTGGGGGCCAAGGTTAGATGGACACGTTCGCCCGTCTAGTTGACTCCGAACTTGTGAGCAATTAAGATCCACGAGAAAGTCCTTGTGACTTTTCCCTGTGTCATTGCACAGCCATTGGGAAAGTCATGGGTTCCCTTAGGGATTTATTTATTTATTTGCCCTCTCTTTCTCAAAACGTTTTTTAAAAAGTGCTCCGTGACTTGCTAGAAGTTTGACTTGGTAATGAGATAAATAGAGTGACCTCAGAAGGGATGTGAATTCTCTTTCTTTTCTCCAGATTTATCAACTCTTACCAGTTTGGAGGGTTTTTTTTTGTTTAATGGGACAGCTCATATAAACCTTACCCTAAACTAATGTTTCTCCATCTCAGCAAGTTTTAAGATATGTGGACTTTAACTCCCATACAAGCTGGAGAACTCTGGCAGTTGAAGTCCACATATCTTAAAGGTGTTAAGGTTGAGATGTTCTAATAAAATGTCTCAAATCCTTCTGTGCCCTGTTCAGTGTGAGTACGAACACCTCTATTTTGAGAGTTGCCTCTGCTGTCTTCCAAACATACTGACCTCAATTTTTTTTCTGCTCTGGGTTTGAACTGTTCAGAGTCATTGGTTCAGGGAGGGTTGATCGCTCTTAACTGTTAAGCATTGGTCGCAAAGTTGCTTCCTTCTCACCATCGCAACTGCGAATGGTCACTAAACCAGGCAGTCGCTAAACAAGGACTACCTGTATTTAAAACATGTTTATTCTTCCCAGCCAGAAAACCTCCAGGAGCAGCTTGCGTACAACATCTGAAAAGTCCATTTATGGGACATCACACGGAAGGAAAGAGGAGGCAGGAAAGGAAATGCGGGTTTGCAAACCAGTTCTTAAGAGGTAACTACCGTGATTCAGTTTACAGCTGAAAACGCTGCTGGAAATGAAAAGGGCTGATCCTTCAAAAGAACTGATGGATTGGCCCTGTGGCTGTGTCGCCTCCCTTGGCTGCTCTTGGGTACAGTTGAAGGAAGAAGCGGATGGAGGGGGTCTTCCTGTAGTAGAGGAAGGATTGGAGGGAGAAGACAACCTATCCTTCACTGGGGGGGGGGTGTCAAGTGCCAGGGAAAACAGGAGATCCAGGCTGTTCAAATGTGTATAAAGATTTATTGAAAGCTTAAGTTCTCTATAAGAATCTGAAATAACTAACAGCAAGGGAAATTAGCAGGAGTTAAGACTAGAAAGGCATTCAAGGTGGGCTGGATTTAGATCTCTTGTGAGCGTGCAGAGATTCATGACTGATGATGCATTTGACCCCCTCCCTCGGGCTCAGCCTGGTTGTCTCCTACACTGGGCTTATCCAGCATTTCTCCTTATTCCAGGTCCCACCTTTCCCGCAAGGAGCTGAGTTTTGACATCAGTTCATCTCTCCCCCTGTCTTTATTTGACATTGCAACCCGGCTTCTCTTCTGTCTTTTCTGCAGGGCATTCCTGCTGTTGTGTTGTAGCTTGTTTTGGTTTTTTTCTCTTCCCCCCAAACTCCTCCATTAAAGCAGGGCAAAGGTGATGTGACAGGACGGGGATGTGGCAGATTATCAAGATGTGTTTCTATCAGGTTTTGAAGTACAATGCCTAGATGAGGGTTGTAAACCTCAAGGTCCCTTCCTTAAGATTCTGAAACCTGCCCTGTAAGGTCCCAGACGTTGAGAGGGGCAGTTCGTCCTGTCTGGACGGGGGAATAAAATCAGCCCTTCGATGTTGCCTTGAAAAATGCCAAGATAACAATGGGAGGGAAGCATTTTATTGGCTTGGGGATTACTGTAATCTCTCAGCACCACCGATTTGAACCGAATCGTTGGGAGCGCCATTCCAAGTTCCAACGCTCCCCTCAGCAGTTCCAAACATAATTCCATTTGGAAGACTACAAAAACTCAATTCTTCCTGGTATTTTTTTTTTTTCCCCAGATTCCAGCAGCTCACGTTGCATGTTAAAAGGAGAATTGTATGTCTTGGACAAAGGAATGAAACGGCAAGCCAAACACACACACACACACACACACACACACACACACACACACACACATAATTTCAGCATGCTTTTTTCTCCCTTCCACTCAGTTTCCTTTCGTATGCATCTTGGGGGGGGGATTTAAAAATAAAACGTAATCTGGGCAGGTTCAGCCTTGTGCATTCTAGAGTAGGAGCCTGATAGCCGTGGCTTCCAAGTTTCTGCCAAAGTGAGCCTTTAAAAGGGTTGAGAGGAGGCTTTGACGCTATTTTAACTTGGAATGCGAGTTAATTTAATGTCGGTTTTCCCAGCGGATTGTCCTCTTCCAGCTTTTTGACTCCTGTCTCTTGATACGAAGCCAGAGGGCTTCTGAGTCTTGTCCCACACTATATCAGACTAGGCTAGAACCCGGGAGAAGGGACCTTTCCAAGATGAAAGCTCAGCCAGCGTTTCCTGACCAGTCCCCTCCAACCAAGCTGAGACACTGTGTCCTTGAAGCCCCCCACACATACACACACACACAAATGGAGGACCAGTGAGCTGCATTCCTACCAGGCCGTCTGCTGGTAAGAGGATGATTGTTTTAGGCTGCCTTTTTCAAGGTCTAGGCCAGGGGTAGGCCACCTTGGCTCTTTTATGACTTGTGGACTTCACTTCCCAGAATTTCTGAGCCAGCCATGCTGAGGGGAAAGGGAGAGGTTTCCAAGCTGAGCCATGCTGGCTCAGGAATTCTGGGAGTTGAAGTCCACGAGTCATAAAAGAGCCAAGGTGGCCTATCCCTGGACTAAGCAGTCACTTGTCTGAGACAGTATAGGTCATGGGTAGGCAACCGGTATAGATCATGTGGGAACCGACTCTAAATCACTCTCTGGGTTCCGTTGTCACTTTGAAAAGTCAGTAAATGGATGGTTGTAAGTCAAGGACTGCCTATACATTGGCAGCATTTATTTATTTTCATTCAAAATACACAACGAAGTTGCAACTAGGAATGCGCCCATCTTGTAGTAGTAGTAATAATAATAATAATAATAATAATAATAAAGTTGGAAGGGGCCTTGGAGGTCATCTAGTCCAACCCCTTGCTCCAACACAGAATTGGAGCAAAAAGGTGGGAGGGGAGTGGGGCAAGGGAGCAGAGTGCGCATGCGTGGGAGCCCTCCCAATTTGGAAATTCCGCTCCGGAATTTTTCGAGGTTTTCTTGATGTACACCAGGGCTTGCTTGCTTCCTAATAATAATGATAATGATAATAAAGTTGGAAGGGACCTCGGAGGTCATCTAGTCCAACCCCCTGCTCAGGCAGGAAACCCTATACCATTTCAGACAAATGGCTGTCCAGTCTCTTCTTTAAAAACTTCCAGTGTTGGAGCATTCACCACTTCTGGAGGCAGGTTGTTCCACTGGTTAATTGTTCCAACTGTCAGAAAATTTGCTCTTAGTTCTAAGCTGCTTCTCTCCTTGGTTAGTTTCCACCCATTGCTTTTTGTCCTGCCTTCAGGCACCTTGGAGAATAGCTTGACTCCCTCTTCTTTGTGGCAGGCCCTGAGATATTGGAACACTGCTATCATGTCCCCCCTTGTCCTTTTCTTCATTAAACTAGACATACCCAATTCTTTCTTGGTTACATTTAGATTCCACCTTCATTACTCACTCACTACTCCCAAATAACAATCCTATGAAGTCAGTTGAGCTGAACTTGGGACCCTGCTTCGTCCCAAAACACCCCATCGGCTTCTTTGACCAAGGGTGGACTTGAACCTGGTCTCCCCAGTCCTCATCCAGCATTGTCCCTGCTACTTCTGACAGGGAACTCTAGGCCTTGTAGTCCTCACATACCTGGAAGGTGCCAACCCGGAAGGTGCCTACCGTAAGAGTATTTTTTTTAAAAAAATGCAATTTTTGATCAAGGGCCAAACAAGATGGCTCCAAACTCAGATCTTGGGGAAGTCAGCTCACTTTAAAACAGCTCTTATGTTCCCATTCAATGTTCTCCAGCTTTGCGGTGGAACAAACCTCAGCTGAACCTCTTTGCCGTTTGCAGATGAGTCTTGGAACAATTCTGATCTCCATCACAAAAGCATCACTATTGGCGGGCAGAGCCCTGTTAATCCAGATAGATCCTGGATCCAGGCTGGGGACACAGCAGCTTTGCATTGTCGTTAACAATAGGCATACACACACACACACACAAATGCTCTTTTTTCAATCCGGAGCTGTTACAAATTGTCTGTTTGGCAAACTCTCCCTATTAGATGCTTTTGTTGATTTATTTTGTTTTGCTTTGCTTTGCTTTCCTTTGAGATTGAAGTGAAAGTTTCCTTGAAAAGGAATGCAAGGTTGAACTTGGGCACCCTCTTAATTCATTGTGACCTCATGAGATTATATAAGAATCTGCTTCCCTCCCCCCCCCATGCCCTTTATTGGGGTGGGGGGGGAGAGAAATGAAGCTGTTTTCAGAACAAGCAATGCCCTGAACCCTTTGCTCCTTTCTTTGTGCTGTAAGTAGGCCACAGATAACTAAGCAGTTCTCTGAAAACGGAGAATGTTAATTGCGTAGCAATTTGGGGTTATGCATACTTTCCAGGGGCTTAATTTAATTGTTGCAAAACTATACTTTGAAACCACATGAGCCATCGGGCAATTTCAGGTTCGAGATATGCCTGTATGAAAATAGCATTAGGGACGAGGGGGAGGGAGTGGCAGTCAGTCTAGACTGCATAAACCCTGTGTGGAAATGTTACACGTGATGCGTCCATTGTTTAGGTTGGGGAAAGGCTGGTTGAGCAATACGGATTCTGACTGGCAAAAATCGATATTGCCGCCTTGCAGAGTTCACAGAAGTTCTCGACTTTAGCTGCAGCAGCTTTTCAGTGTTAAAAATCAAACCGCACACAGACAGTCCTCAGTGTTGGGCCTGCTCAGAAATGCCCACATTTCGGCATCACTCCGCGAGCTGCATTGGCTGCCTATTGGTCTCTGAACGCAATTCAAAGTGTTGTTTATGACCTATAAAGCCCTACATGGCATCGGACCAGGTTACTTACGGGACCGTCTGCTGCCCCATGAAACCCAGCGACCGGTTAGGGCCCACAGGGTCGGCCTTCTCCAGGTCCCGTCAGCCAGACAGTGTCGCCTGGCGGGACCTAGGGGAAGGGCCTTCTCTGTTGCGGTCCCGGCCCTCTGGAACCAACTCCCCCCGGAGATCCGTATCACCCCCACCCTCTCCGCCTTTCATAACTGCTTAAGACACATCTCTGCCGACAGGCCTGGGGCGGTTGACATCTTGCCCCTAGCCAGTGTATGTTTGTGTGCATGTTTGTTTGGATGATTGATTTTTTAATTTAGGGGTTCTCTTTTTTATATATGTATTTTTTATATATGTATTATGTAGTTTTTTATATTGGATTTCTATTTATGCTGTGAGCCACCCTGAGTTCCCGGAATAGGGCGGCATAGAAATTTAATAATAATAATAATAATAATAATAATAATAATAATAATAATAATAATAATAATAATAATAATAATAATAATAATAATAATAATAATAATAATAAATAATAATAATAATAATAATAATAATAATAATAAAGTTCCCACCGCGACCGAGCCCCGGCTTTTATGTTGCTAAGAGAAACGTTTGTTAACTGAGTTTGCCCCCCCCATTTTATGACTTCCCTTGCCACTGTGGCTAAGAGAATCACGCTGTTAAGTTAGTAGCACGGCTGTTAAGTGGACCCGGCTTCCCCGTCGACTTTGCTTGTCAGAAGTTCACAAAAGGGGATCACATGACACACACACACACCGGGACTCTGCAATTGTCCTAAATAGAAATCGGTTACCAAACATCTGGATTTTGACCATGTGGCCGTGGGGTTCTTGCAAGGGCTGTGTGGAAAACGGTCATAAGTTGCAACTCTGAACGGTCACTAAATGAACTGTTTGAGGACTACCTGTATTAAGGGAGAGAGAGAACACATGACACTTAGTGGTTCCGGGCAAAGACTCTTAACCCTTCCATCATACATCCATCACCAACCAGACAGGATCCTGGAATCTCTCTGCATGACAGCAAGTTTGACCTCCGTGCAAAGCTTCAGAGAGTGTTGTGCTTCAACAGTCCTTCAAACTGCCACGCATGGAAAACAATGTGATTGGTCCTGCATCTCAAGAACAAACAAGGGGCTCCTTTTCTTCATCTTGTGTACTTAGACAACCTTGTTTGGCACTTCAAGTGTTTTCAAAGTTGGCAGCTTTGCTGGCTGGAAAATTTCTTTATATCTCCAAGTTGCCCAGTTTGAAAAATCCTGATCCAATATATACTTCTGATGCTGCCACTGAGATTAGTAACCATCGATGGCCTGGATGTCTACTTAAAATGGTGGCCAACACCAGAGCTGATAGTAAGAAGTTCCAGAGTTTAAATAGGTGTTGTTTAAATTAAGGGAGCAGAGCTGAAATATTCATTGCTTAAGTATGCATCATGCAAGGAAGTACTTACCTTTTATCAATCCTGAACCTCCCCACGGTTAGTTTCTACAGGTAACTGAGTTTAAATATTGCAAGGAAGGAAGGAAAAAAAATTATTATACACACCTGCTTTTGTGTCTTCACTTAACCCACCTTTTCAGTGAAAGTCCCAAATGCTGCAATCTTTCCTCTTCAAGTGGGTGTGGGTGTGTGTGAGAGAGAGTGAAAGACTCTGTGTGTGTGTATCTTAACCACTTCATCACTTTGATTGTCCTTTAATTATTTATTTCTATTTATTTATTTATCAAATTTGTATGCCGCCCCTCTCCCTAGACTCGGGGCGGCTCACAACAATAATGCAGGTATAAATAAAAATTAATAATAATAGCTAGATCCAATCGAAAAATCCACACACATACAACATACAAACACAGTCAAATAAACAGTCAATGATGGAAGGAGATTCCTCGGCCTGGGGGCAGAACAGAGTTCATACCCCCCAAGCCTGTCCGGCATAAATAGGTCTTCAAAAGTTTACGGAAACTAGGAGGGAGGAGGCAGTACGAACCTCCAAGGGAAGCTGGTTCCAGAGGGCTGGGGGCAGCAACGGAGAAGGCCCTAGCCCTAGGTCCCGCCAGACAGCACTGTCTAACAGACGGGACCCGTAGGAGGCCAACCCTATGTGCCCTAACCGGTCGCTGGGATTCATGAGGCTGAAGACGGTCCCGCAAGTAACCTGGTCCATTGCCATAAAGGGCTTTATAGGTCATAACCAACACTTTGAATTGTGTTCGGAGACCAATTGGAAGCCAGTGCAGCTTCCAATTTTTTCTTCTTTCCTTGCAATATTTAAACTCAGTTTAATGTGATTAACTGTAAATTTTCTCTAGTTTTCTAGACTTGCTTGGCAAACTAGGGGATGCCTGTTAATAAGGTGGAGATAAAAAGACAACAGGAGAAGAAGACATTTCCAGGATGAAAACAGAAGCATCTCCTTCAACGCCTGCCTCCAGTTCCCCTTGTTTAACCCTCCTAATCGGGTCTGCTATTCAGAGTTACGTTGCTGTTAAAAACAGAGGTCCAATCTAGTTATGGCTAATGAATCCTGACCTCCAAAGGGTACTGCTTAGTCTTTTTAAGCCATTGAAGCAAATGAGCATGACCTCATGGCAGCCACTCAGGTCCCTGACGGGTGGGAGGGCTGAAAACCTCACTCATATCTGAAGCTCGCTTGGCAGGGTCCAAAGCGAGCAGAACTCTGTGATCTGAATAACAGGAGAAGCAAAGTTGTTTGAAATGACCCAGTTAGGCACTGTTGTTTTTGACGTTCCTGACTGATTTCGTGGAACATTCTGTGCAAAAATGGAAGGAGGTAAAGAGAGAAGAAGGGAGGGGGGGGGACACAGAACATTCCCCATAACAAGTAATTCTTGAGGATGAATGCTGCAGTCTAATGAATACATGATGGACTTGAAAGATCTCCCTAAGAAATGGACAGAAAAGCAAAACCAGAAACCAGCTAAGCTTCTTTCACCAAAAGATGAGCTCTGACAGTCCTTGAATTCGAACAGTTGTGTTCTGTTTAGGTCAGGAGTGTCCAATCCTGGCAACTTGGACACCTGTAGACTTCAACTCCCAGAATTCCTGAGCCAGCATGGAGATGTATCATGGCAGGCTGGGGAATTCTGGGAATTGAAGTCCACAAGTCTTAAAGTTGCCAAAGTTGGACACTCCTAGATTACAATGTCGCAGTAGCATGAGGTGTCTTCCTCCAGAAACTCAGCCTTTGCTGGAATCTCTCGATGCAATCACACCTCAGAAATGCTGCCGACTATTGAAAAGAAATAAAATGCGTAAATTGGTTGTTGCGTAGCTATTGCTAGGTTGCACTTTGACCTTTAACAGTTCCCTGGACATCATAGGATATGGCCACGTCTAGTTATTCATGGTTGAGCTAACCTTCACCTCCTGAGGACTGTTTGGTTACGGAAATATTGAAATAACTGATTTCTCCACTTTACTTTTCCTGGAAGACATGTCGCTTCTCATCCAAGAAGCTTCTTCAGTTCTTCAAGGAAAAACAAAGCCCAGTTGTCATGGGAGAACCATGACCTGGATGACTGAGAACCTTCTCAGACAATACCTTCACCACCAAGAAGCGCTGGCATTACAAGCTTCCTGAACTGAACCTGAGCCTAAACTGAAGCTCAAATAAAGTACATTTCTTTCTTGCCCATAAAAAACAGACAGTTTCTTGATCTAAAGAATGATTGACACGGTCATTAATGTAGCTCCTCTAGTTGTTAATTGACATGCATGCATGCATGCATGGATGGATGGATGGATGGATGGATGGATGGATGGACGGACGGATGGACAGGTAGGTAGGTAGGTAGGTAGGTAGATAGATAGATAGATAGATAGATATAGATAGATGATAGATAGATAGATAGATAGATAGATAGATAGATGATAGATAGATGATAGATAGATAGATGATAGATAGATAGATGATAGATAGATGATAGATAGATAGATGATAGATAGATGATAGATAGATAGATAGATGATAGATAGATGATAGATGTTAGATAGATAGATGATAGATGATTGATAGATAGATAGATAGATAGATAGATGATAGATAGATATATAGATGATAGATAGATGATAGATAGATAGATAGATAGATAGATAGATAGATAGATAGATAGATAGATAGATAGATAGATAGATAGATAGATAGATAGATAGATAGATGATAGATAGATGATAGATAAGATAGATAGAAGTGTTAGACTGTTTCTTGAGCATCAAAGGGAGACAATGAACAAAATGAAATAAAAACTCCAGGACATGAGCGAGGAGATGTCCTAGCATCCAAGTGCAGATAGTTGTCCCTCTGTTCTTCAGGTCACCAGTTCAGAAAGCAAACTCAGGACCGGACATAGTTCCACATCTACTTATGGAACATGAAACACAGACACAACAATATTTGTGAACTTGGAAATGGGAGGGATTTAGAAGTGCCCAGCCATCTTTTTAACTTGGCTCTTTGCCTTCATTTCAGGGGGGCACTTTCTGGTTTGCTGACCTCAGAGCTCAAGAGTAGAGAAGGTCTTCACCAAGTCTACCTTCCGGGATGGCTGTGCCACACACCGGCTTAAGCTCTGGTCACCCCGAGAGCAAAACCAGTTCAAATGCCAGAGATGTTTGGATTGCTGGGTGGCAACTGGTTGTACCTTGCTTTTGACCTTTGAATGACAAGAACAACTCCAAGCTTGACACAAATAAATATCGGAGGGGCTTGTTTTTCTTGCCTGCTTAGTCAACTGCCTTCAGTTCTCTTTCTTTCTTTCTTTCTTTCTTTCTTTCTTTCTTTCTTTCTTTCTTTCTTTCTTTCTTTCTTTCTTTCTTTCTTTCTTTCTTTCTCTTTCTTTCTTTCTTTCTTTCTTTCTTTCTTTCTTTCTTTCTCTTTCTTTCTTTTTTCTTTCTTTCTCTCTCTCTTCTCTCATTTTCTCTCTCTCCTCTCTCTTTTTTCTCTCTTTTTTCTCTTTTCTCTCCTCTTTTCTCTCTTCTCCCTCTCTCTCTTTCTCTTTCCTCTCTCTCACTCCTCTTTCCTCTCTTTTTTCTCTCTCCTCTCTTTTTTCTCTCTCTCCTCTATCTCTTTCTTCTCTCTCCTCTTTTTTCTCTCTCTCCTCTCTTTTCTCTCTCTTCTTTCTCTCTCTCTTCTCTCTTCTCTCTCCTCTCTCTTTTTCTCTCCTCTCTCTCTCTCTCTCTCTCTCTCTCTCTCTCTCTCTCTCTCTCTCTCTCTCTCTCTCTCTCTCTCTCTCTCTCTCTCTCTCTCTCTCTCTCTCTCTCTCTCTCTCTCTCTCTCTCTCCAGTTACAAGGAAGAAAAATGCTTTATGTAACAAGCTACTGGGGCCTTAAAGACATAAGCTTTAGTTGAGCAGGATGTTAATCCATTTGCTAATAAGCATGCTTGGCCTTTTTCATGTCCGATGTTTTGGGTGACATTTAGATAACAGCAGAAAGCAGCACCGAATGAAAATAAGGGATATTTGACTGAAAATAGTGAATTGGCTAAATGAACAAAAAGCTTTAGTTGTAATTTAAAAAAACAAAAACCACTCGCTAGCTTTTGATTTAAAAGGGATAGTACTTTCCTTGTGAATAAATCGGTCTGACATTTTCTCTTAATACCACTTCAGTTTTATTTAGAATGAAAGAGAAATAATATTGCTCTTAGTACATTTGATCATGCACTCCAATTCAGTCTCATGATTCCGATAAATTTTAATAATAATAATGATGATGATGATGATGATGATGATGATGATGATACCTGGTTGACACCTAGGATGCTGGTAGCGACCCATGTCAACCATCAGCACCAGCCAATTTGAATGTTCAGTTGACTGAGGTTCATGTCTAATGAATAATAATAATAATAACCTAGAACTAAGGAGAAACTTCCTGACAGTGAGAACAATTAACCAGTGGAACAACCTGCCTCCAGAAGCGGTGAATGCTCCAACACTGGAAGTTTTTAAGAAGAGACTGGACAGCCCTTTGTCTGAAATGGTATAAGGCTTCCTGCCTGAGCAGGGGGTTGGACTAGATGATCTCCAAGGTCCCTTCCAACTTTACTATAATTATAATAATAATAGAGTTGGAAGGGACCTTGGGAGGTCTTCTAGTCCAGGGCTTTTCAACCAGTGGTACGGGTACCACCTGTGGTACATTGGCACCTGGCAGGTGGTACGCGACCATTCTAGAAAAGTGGTAGCAGGGGAGGGGAATGAGCTGAACCAGTGGCAGCACCACACAAGCCTGAGCGAGAGACGGCTGGAGCTGCAGGGCTGTCAGGGCTCAGCGGAAGCGCCAGGATCAGTGCCAGGCTCCAGCTGGAGCTCAGCGCTGATCCTGGTGCTTCTGCTGAGCCCAGAAGAAGCACCAATCAGCTGGAATGTTGCAGCCTCTCCAGGGTCTTGTGATTTACATTCAGGTGCTTGGCAACTGATTCATATCTATGATGGTCACAGTGTCCCAGGGTCATGTGAAGTGACCAAAACCTGCTGCAACCACCCAGCAGACGGGGGGAATAAAAACCAAACCCCACCCCACCCGCCAATCCCCAACAGAAATGCTCACAACAATGAAAACCTCGGACAGGAGGAAGAGCGCCGCCAGGCGGGCAGGCAGGTGTCTTGCTCGGCTGTGCCTTGGGGGGCACTTTTTTCAGTGCCATTGTAACTTCTAAGAGTCACTAAGTGAACTGTTGTAAGTCAAGGCCTACCTGTACTTCATCACTTTTTTCCTTTTTTTTTTTTTTGGGTCATCAAGTTTTTGACACCTTGCTAGGTGACTGGTGGTCCTCGGATGTTGCCATATCCTAAAAGTGGTACAATGGGTGAAAAGGTTGAAAAGCCCTGGTCTAATCCAACCCCCTGCTCAGGCAGGAAACCCTATGCCATTTCAGACAAAGGGCTGCCCAGATGCTCCTGCCTTGAGAAACAGCTAATTTCAAATCAGCTTTACTAGTCGTATACTGTACCAATTCTACTATTTATCAACAGTCATTTAGAAAACTCACCAGATTAAGAACGGTAGCTGAATCTTGATGGGGACAGGAAAAAAAATAACTTGCAGAAGGGAACAGTGTTCCATCGCCCCCATCCTCCTGCCAGAATCGATGAAGCTTCTCGGATAAGAAGCAAAACGTCTTCTTCTTCTTCAAGAAAAAAACAACAATCCCATTGCTTTTTTTTTTTTAAAGGCATCTTTGAGACAACCATGGATGACTGGCAATCTCCACAGACCTTTATCTCTCTCGTTATACTGTAGGATGTTTGTTTTCCAACCTTGTGGGAAGATTTGCCAGTGCCAACTCTTGAAGATGGTTATCCTGCTTCGTAATCTCCTTTCCGCTCTAGGCAAAACCTGCTCCTCTTCCCTTGCTCATCGCAAGGGGATTGCATTTGATCATCGCTTTTCCTGCCTTCGGATAAGCTCCAATTTCTCTTCTCGTACCCCAGGGACGTGCCCACTATCGGGGAATCGCTTCGCCTAAGAGTGAAAAATGTTGCACGGAGCGTTTTCACCCGCCAGTTTATATTGCCCAGGTTTGTGTTGTTATTCTGACTGCCCTGTCTTCTGTTTCTTTCCTTTTTACAAGATACCTTCCATAGGTTTAGGCCTGTCCATTTTTTTATTAGATAACAATGCAGAGAAGTATATGTAACACTGACTGCAAATGTTTACTAATCACGATTGCTGTTTAAAATGTTTTTAGGCAACCGGTCGGGCGAAACCCTCCCATGGAGACTTGCGTTGCCAGATTAAAACATGAACAAAATCAGAATGAAATCTGGAACACCCTGAAAGGAAATAAGCTCCCCCAAATAGCAACATTCCAGCTGAAACTCCTGTCTGAACAACAGGAAGCTCTTCTCTGCATATCCTGTTTGCGGAATTTTTAGATGCAGGTAGGTGGTGATTAAGAGAAACCTCACTTTCCATCACCTAAATTATCCGAGGCCCAGCGATAACAACATGAGAAAGGGCTCTTCTCCAGGATAGTACAGAGGGGTTCTCTACATACAACCACAACTGAGCCCCAAATTTCTGTTGTTAAGTGAGTTGTTTGCCATATTCTGCAACTTTCCTGCTGTTGTTAAGTTAGTAAGAAGGTTGTGCAGTGAATCTGCCCACCCCCACTGACTTGGCTTGTCCAAAGGTCACAAAGGGGGATCACAGGACCCCCAAGATACCGCAACCATCATAAATACAAGTCAGTTGCCAAGTGTCTGAATGTTGATCATATGACCTTAGGGATGCTGCAACGGTCGTAAGTGTGAAAAAGGGTCATGACCCTTTTTTCAGTGATGCTGTAACTTGGAATGGCCACTAAATAGACTGTTGTAAGTCGAGGACTACCTATGTCTTCTTAGATACCCCTTGCACCAGGATTGTAACGCCCCCAAATTCCTTCTTTCTTTCCTGCGTTCTTAACAATCTTGGTACGACCATCAAATCTTTACGAACTGACTCTGAACGTGCATTGTGGGTTTTAATTTTGGACTCATCCATCGGTCGATTGGAGGAACCAGACTTTGTCCTTTTGTTGACGTCGAGGATGTTATTGCTGCTTTTTCTTTGGCAACAGAAAACTGCATCTACCCTATTGGGGGTTGTACCCCAAACATTTGAGATTATCACCTCAGACCCAAAGGATACCTTCCTGGGGACGGGAAGGGAACAGATTGAATCTGATGGTTTTATTCTTGTGAAAGACTGTGGAGAATAAATAATAGCATGATGGGTATTATTATGAAATTTGTATGAAGGCTGATTGCCCCACCCAGCTACTAGGACTATTTAGAGGAGGGTGAAGTTGCCAAAACCCCATGAATACCTTGAGGCAAAGAGCAAAATAAAATTAACTTTCAGGTGGAACTCAGAAATGCTTTCCGTGCAGTGCGAAAGACTCATGTTGCCTGCTTGCCGCTGTGCCAGCAAGGTCTCCAGATACACAGGGATGGATCCGTGTGCTTAAAAAAATAATATAGGTCAGTGACGGCGAACCTTTTAGAGACCGAGTGCCCAAACTGCAACCCAAAACCCACTTATGTATTGTCGGGTGCCAGGTGGGCGTGGCCCATTGGGTGGGTGTGGCCCATTGGGTGGGCGTGGCTGCGGTGGTAAAGGCAGACTGGGTGGGACTGAAAAGTCGCAAAAGAGGATCACGTGACCCTGGGACACTGCAACTGTCATCAATGTCTGAATTCTGATCTCGTGACCCTGGGGATGCTGCAACCGTTGTAAGCATGAAAAACGATAAGAAGTCATTTTTTTCCCCGTGCTGTTGTAACATTGAACGGACCCTCTGTATAGCTGGGGTCCCCAATCTTGGCCACTTTATGACTTGTGGACTTCAACTCCCAGGATTCCTCAGCACTTGGAATACTGCATCCAGTTTTGGTCACCACGATGTAAAAAAGATGCTGAGGCTCTAGAAAGAGTACAGAGAAGAGCAACAAAGATGATTACGGGACTAGAGGCTAAAATATATGAAGAACGGTTGCTGGAATTGGGTATGTCTAGTTTAATGAAGAGAAGGACGAGGGGGGACAGGATAGCAGCCTTCCAGTATCTCAGGGGCTGCCCCAAAGAAGAGGGAGTCAAGCTGTTCTCCAAAGCACCTGAAGGCAGGACGAGAAGCAACGGATGGAAACTAACCAAGGAGAGAAGCAATCTAGAACTAAGGAGAAACTTCCAGACAGTTGGAACAATTAACCAGTGGAACAACCTGCCCCCAGAAGTGGTGAATGCTCCAACACTGGAAGTTTTTAAGAAGAGACTGGACAGCCCTTTGTCTGAAATGGTATAGGGTTTCCTGCCTGAGCAGGGGGTTGGACTTGATGACCTCCAAGGTCCCTTCCAACTTTATTATTATTTCATTTCACGAGCAATCAGCCATCATTCTATAAATTAGGATAGCTTCACCAAGTCATATAGACTTCTAGGCACTAGAAGATGTTTCTGTGCACCTGATGGTATCCACAGACCACACACTGGGGAGAAACTGAGGCCTGTCGTCTGTAGATTAGGATGTACGTTCACACGCTACTTCTATTCCTTTAGGAATCTTTGTGTTTGGGGATTATTTTTCCCCGAGAAGTATTCCATCAGCTGGCACTTCTCCAAGCTGAATCTCTTTTGATTTCTTCCCATCTGTCTAGCCACTGGGAACGGTGTCTTCTTCACCTGCCCCCCTGTGTCATAAGATAATAGGTATTTTCTTCATCTTCTGGGGATGAATACAGAAGAGAGAAAAAATGTCCCAAGAAGAAGGCTGGTCCACCTGTCAAGTGTCCTGGAGATATCATGATATGTTTGCCCTTCACTCTTCAGGATGTCTGTGATGTTCTTCAGATATCTAGGATAGTCTTTTACTAGACCAGCGGTTCTCAACCTTTTTCAGGCCGTGACCCTGACCTGGGCCGCGCATGCGCGGCGCGATGGCCCACGTGCATGTGCGGTGCACGCGCGACAGCCCACATCATGCGTGCGTGGCGTGACGACCCGCATCACACTTGCGCGGCGCAATGACCCGCATCGCGCATGCGTGGCGCGACGGCCCGCATCGCGCATGTGTGGCATGACGGCCCGCATCGCGCATGCGCGGCGTGACGGCCCGCATCGCACATGTGCGGCGCGATGGCCTGCATCGCGCATGCACGGTGCTACCCCGCGCATGCGCAGTGCTGCCCCCTGCGCCGGCCGAGGGGAAAAGGGGAAAAAATGGCGGACTGCGTTGTTTGGCGACCCCCGTGAAATGGTTGTTCGACCCCAAATGGGGTCGCGACCCACAGGTTGAGAACCGCTGTACTAGACAGTACTGACCAGACTATAATTCCTACTATACCTAGCCAGTTGTAAGAGAAGAGTGGGCAGAGCTGAGTGGCAGAGTTAAACAAGTCATCAGCCTAGTATTGTTACATTTCCACAAATAGTCTAAGTCAGGGGTCTCCAACCCCTGGTCCGTGGACCGGTACTGGGCCGCAGCATGCCAGAAACCGGTCTGCACAAACAAGCAAAGCCCCATCTGTGGGATGCAGGCAGCACACAAAACCACGCACTCTCCGATCCGTGGAAAAACCTCTCTCCACAGAACTGGTCCCTGGTGTCCCCTGGTCTAAGTCCAACTCCTCGTGAACTTAGTTGGCCCTTATCTAGTGCCAATTTAGTACTGAACTTTTGTTGATTAAATTCTTGTATATAGCTTGAGCAATAAATCTTCTGAACTGTGACTTATATGGTCCTGATTCTCTGTGCCTGACAAAGCATCAGTTATAACATTGTCTTTGTATACTGGTTTGTAGGTGAATGTTTGTGGAGATGGCATGTGATGCAGAGGCTGAAGCCAACAATAAGAATAGCTGCCCTCCAATCTTTTATTAAGTTCATTGCAGTGGCACAGTTTGAACAGGGAGCGTCCTGATACAAGGATTTTCCCGTCTTTTCAGATTTATGAGTCTAGTCTGCCTTTTCTCTAAATACATTAAAGGTCAGCAATTTGGTGGAAAATGCTGATTTTCAGGAGCATGATTTTATTCGAGAGGATTACCACAAATAATGCATGAAATTCCAATAGGATTAACGCATCTATGTTATTCACACAAACAAAAGTTGATTTTTTAAAAAGGCAAAGAACTCCATACCTACCAAAGAGAACATATCCCCACATCCCCAGTGGTCCTCGTAGGTACAAGAAAACCTTTTTTTTTACACAAGTGGAAAAAGAAAATGGTTCCACCATTTACATCGATGGATAAGACATCACCAATAGATTTGTAGTGCATCGGTATGGTAAGGAAAGTTCTGATTTTTCAAGAGTGCCTTATCCTGGCAAAACACATGGGAAAATCCCATGGGGGGCCAAATCCACTTAGGGTTAGAGCAGCGGTTCTCAACCTATGGGTCGCGACCCCATTTGGAGTCGAACGACCGTTTCGCAGGGGTCGCCGGACAACGCGGTCCACCATTTTGTTTTTTTGTTTTTTCCGTTCTTTAAGATAAGACAGGTCAAGAAACAGACACTAGAGGGATTATTATTCTAGTAACAGAATCTTGAAAGCCTCTGTCCCATCCTATACTGAGAGGAAAAGACAGGCCCAAATTCACCCATGAGCTCCTGTGGTTGAGGATGGATTTCAAGCCAGTAGGTCCCCTTTGTTTCAAGTTACGCTGTTAGGAAATCTACGCAAGTGGATGATCTATTATTCTATGCCTATTGTACTGTCCTTATAATGGGCAGCTTCAAAACCCCAACTCTTCCTTCTTATAGACCTTATCTTTACATTCAATTTGGACCTGACAGCTGGAATTGGCAGCCTTTCCCAGCCTCCACACAGATAAAGGGGTATCAGAAAGAGATGTAATGGACTCTAAAGCTTGCAAATGAAACTTTTAACAGATAGGCTTTAAATGGCTCTTGGGTGCTCAGCTGAAATTACAGGGCAAGATACAAAGATAAAATTACTTCTGGGCCAGAAGCTGGTGTGCGAGAATGCGAGATGAGAAGAAGAGCTTCACTGTAAGAATGAACCCAGCCACCCACCCACCCCCACCGCACCTTTCCCCTTTCTGTCTTTATGAATCTATTTAATTAAACAAATAGAAACTTTAAGAGGCAGGAGAATTTGCAATGCAAAGCAACCTAGAGCTATCCAAAGGCCGTTTCCCCTGAAATTGAATGCTTGCAATCCATAATGACTATGACATAATGACAAAGGAGGGCAGGGCAGAAAAACCTGTATCTGAAGCTCCTTCTTTGTGGCCAAATTCAATTGTTGAAGAACAAATGAGCTGATAAAGAGATGGGCTGTTTATCTAGGAATCTTCCCCTGTTCTCTATGGCAGGGATCCCCAACCTGTGGGCTGCGGCCCACTATCGGGCCGTGGCCTACTGGCCACCGGGCCACGGAACAGGCTGGCCAGTGCGCACACATATGTGCGTGTACTCAACTTTACTCGTGCTAGCGCCACCATCGCTACAAAAAATGGGCGCCGCACACCAAAATCGGGCACCGTGCAGTGAAAATGGGGCACTGCGTAGTAAAAACGGGACAGTGCTAGCACCTGTGCAGCAAAATGGGTTGGTGCTAGCGAGTGTCACGCAGGCGCTAGCACTGCCCCTTTTGTGTCACGCGTGCTCACGGCCCCGTTTGTGTGTGTGTGTGTGTGTGTGTGTGCACATGTGCCTAAATGCTTCCCCCTCCCTTTCTCCCTGGTCCGCCAATCGAAAAAGGTTGGAGACCTCTGCTGTATGCCATCTTTTCAGAAGATCGATCTTCACTTCTGCAGTAATAGTCACTCCTCATAGTCACCCATGCCCTTGTCACCTCGAGATTCGACTACTGTAATGCTCTCTACATGGGGCAACCTTTGAAGAATGTCCGGAGACTGCAGGTTGTCCAGAATGCGGCCGCGCAAGCTGTTTTGGGTCTCCCAAGACATGCTCATATTACTCCAGCTCTCTGTGAGCTGCACTGGCTACCAATTGGTCTCCGAACACAATTCAAAGTGTTGGTTATGACCTATAAAGCCCTTTATGGCAATGGACCAGGTTACTTGCGGGACCGTCTTCTGCCTCGTGAATCCCAGCGACTGGTTAGGGCACATAGGGTTGGCCTCCTACGAGTCTCGTCTATTAGGCAGTGTCATCTGATGGGACCTAGGGCAAGGGCCTTCTCCGTTGCTGCCCCAGCCCTCTGGAACCAACTTCCCACAGAGGTCCGCACTGCTTCCTCCCTCCTAGCTTTCCGTAAATTATTAAAGACTTATTTATGCCGACAGGCTTGGGGCGTATGAACTGTGCTCTGCCCCCGGGCCTAGGAATGTGCTTCCATCGTTGATTGTGTGTTTGATTGTGATTGCATGTTGTATGTATGGATTTTTGGATTGGATGGTTGTTTATTAAATTTTTTACATGTAATTTTATTGTTGTTGTAAGCCGCCCTGGGTCCTAGGAGAAGGGCGGCATAGAAATTCAAATAAATAAATAAATAAATAATAGGCTCACCATTGTTGGGACCTATCCAAGTATTATCAAAAATCTACAGTAATAGCACACCCGCTGTCAGTAGAGAAAACACCTCATTTCTCTCTTAATCCGGGTCTTGAGATCACAGTGGAAGGACCAGTTTTGCTGTTGGGTGACGATTCCAGAGTTGATGGAGCCCCCACTGAAAAGGCTCTGTTGCGGGAAACAGCTAAGGGTGATTGCCTTTTGACAATAATAAAGCACAGCTAAAGCTTTCCCCTGTCCAGTCATGTCCAACTGTTGGGGGTGGTGCTCATCTCATCTTAGTCGAGGGAGCCAGCATTGTCCGAGGACACTTCTGAAGTCATGTGACCAGCAGGACTACAGTAGTGGCCAAAATTGTGGAAACCTTTTGGGAAAAGTGTACAGTAAAAATGCCACCTTTGGTTAAATTTCCACCCATTTTTCTTCTAATTTCTTTATAACTGTAGCCCTGTTCACTTAACAATACTATTTTACGTCGCTTTCTGGGCAACCAGTCAACTCTTTGCATGATTACTTTGTTTTATTACATTTTACAAGCTCCCTAAATGAAAGAACACAAAAATGTGTGTCTTCCGTCTTCTGCCTCATGAATCCCAGCGACCGGTTAGGGCACATAGGGTTGGCCTCCTACGGGTCCCGTCTGTCAGACAATGTCATCTGGTGGGGCCTAGGGTTAGGGCCTTCTCTGTTGCTGCCCCAGCCCTCTGGAACCAGCTTCCCTCAGAGGTTCGTACTGCTTCCTCCCTCCTAGCTTTCCGAAAACTGTTGAAAACACATTTATGCAGACAAGTTTGGGGCGTGTGAGCTGCACTCTGCCCCTGGGCCTTTGACTGTGTCTGTGTGTGGTATGCGTGGAATAAATTATCTAGTTTTATATTGTAAATTTGTATTTTTAATTTATTATGTTATATTTGTTATACTTATATTCTTGTTGTGAGCCGTCCTGAGTCTTGGGAGAAGGGCGGCATATAAGTTTGATAAATAAATTGATAAATAAATAAATAAAAATACCCAACCAACTTAATAGCGATCACATAACACACTGACAAATGTTCTCCTCTCAGCTTCAATTCATGACATCAATCACTGGATCCTACTGTGATCTGATTGGCTCACTGCCAAAACAAGATGACACCTGATTGGCTCTCTAAACACTCATGCTGATTGGCTACAGTCAGATGAAGGAAAGCTTCCTGAGATCAGCCTAAGCAAGTTGTGCTGCCTTTTTCTGGTTATTTGGCTATAATTTTTCATAGAATACAGTACAGATAATTGAACAAACTTTGTTGCATTACATTCTTGATTAAATTATCTTTCCATTGATATATAATTTTATGGTACTACTCCAAAAAAAAGTTACTACCCATCAAACCCCAAAAATACACTTTTCCCAAAAGGTTTCCACACTTTTGGCCACTACCGTATACACTAGGGATGCATAGACCCCGTTACCTTCCCACTGAAGTGGTACTTATTTATCTACTTGCATTTGCAGACTTTCATGTGGGCAGGAGCTGAGAAAGGAACAGGAGCTCACTCTGTCCCGCAGTACTCGGGTCTCAAACTGTCAGCTTTCCAGTTGACAAGCTCAACATTTTTAACCTCTGAGCCATCATGCCCCTTTTGGCAATAATAGCAAACTTTCTTTGCAAGTTGGGTCTTTCCAAACTTCGCATGAAGTCTGAAGACTGCAGTTAACCCAAGCTCCATGTTTGATGGGATGGGGCTTAGCACCAGAGTTATTTGTCAATGGTGGGCTGCAGTTCAGAGGGAGCCTCTTAAGGGGTGAGGGGCAGGTTATCGACCTCAGTTTCATCAATGGGCCTCTTTGTGAGAATAAACACAACTAGCATGGTAGCCCCATGGAGCAAGTGTGTTGCTTAGTTTCACATTAAAATTGCATGGCAACAATAAATAGCAAATACAGTATATATATTTATATATATTTGCTGTATCATGAGTGTTTGAACAAGACTGGGCAAAGAGACATAAATTTCAATCTATAGTTTCAAAGTTCAGGAAGTTTTTTTTTCAGGCAGCTCTAGTTAATCATCCAAGAGCAACATCGTGTTTGGTAATTTCCTAGTAAATATCCTCTATTCCTCACCTGCCTGTGGCAAACAAAATATGGTTTCTGTTGGAGGAGGAGAACCGGGTTAGTCTATGATAGCAAAATAATAACACCGAAACTAGAAGGTGCATCTAATGAAGGGAGTTGTGCCCCAAAAAGGCTTATGTCTTTCAATAAAATTTGTTAGTTAATATGAATAGGTGAAAATTTAATTGTTTAGTCCAGGGATTTTCAACCTTTTCACCCATTGTACCACTTTTAGGATATGGCAACATCCGAGGACCACCCGTCACCTGGCAAGGTGTCAAAAACTTGATGACCCAAAAAAAGGGGGGAAAAGTGATAAAGTACAGGTAGTCCTTGACTTACAACAGTTCACTTACTGACTGTTCGAAGTTACAATGGCACTGAAAAAAGTGCCCCCCAAGCCACAGCTGAGCAAGACACCTGCCTGCCCGCCCGGCGGCGCTCTTCCTCCTGTCCGAGGTTTTCGTTGTTGTGAGCATTTCTGTTGAGGATTGGCAGCGGGGATGAGGTGGGGTGTGCGTGGTTTTTATTGCCCCCCGTCTGCTGGGTGGTTGCAGCAGGTTTTGGTCACTTCACATGACCCTGGGACACTGGGACCATCATAAATATGAATCAGTTGCCAAGCATCTGAATGTAAATCACAAGACCCTGGAGAGGCTGCAACATTCCAGCTGATCGATGCTTCTTCTGGGCTCAGCAGAAGCGCCAGGAGCCTGGCGCTGATCCTGGCGCTTCCGCTGAGCCCTGACAGCCCTGCAGCTCCAGCCATCTCTCGCTCAGGCTTGTGCGGTGCTGCCACCAGTTCAGCTCATTCCCCTCCCCTGCTACCACTTTTCTACGGTAGGATGGTCGCGTACCACCTACCAGGTGCCAATGTACCACAGGTGGTACCTGTGCCACTGGTTGAAAAGCCTTGATTTAGTCTGCAGCCCTGCAGGAGTGGGCAAAAGGAAAGACAAGGCCATCTGGCCTTGTTTAGAAGTCTTTGGTGACCAGCTTTGTTAACTCCTGATTTCTACCTGCCTGAACATGTTAAAGGTTAAACCAGGTGCCAAGCAACTAACCTTGATCTCTCTAAATTACATAACATACCAGAACTTATTGGATTGAGCTGGCCCGGATCTACAAAATCTCGCCTGCCTTAACCTGGTCTATATGATTAACTTTATCTGGATCTAACCAGTAAAGCTTATTTCTCTTTTGGGCTACAGATTACAGGTCAGTGATTACATTCTTTAAGGTTCAAATCACTGAACTTTAAAAACAAATGGATATAATTAGGGAGAATTTTTTTCCATTTTAAATCTGCAGATTTTTCCAAGAGCATTCAGAAATAGAATTTCTAGCTGCAACCCTTATCTGATCTTAATTTGTTTTGATGGAAATAACGTTTCTTTCATTTAAAAGAATGAGGCATTTCTCGAGGCACAACAAACTGGCATTATTATGCATTTTTCTTAGGTACTTATTCTTTTGGGTTGCCATTTTTTCCTAGCTACATTCCCATGGCTGTTGCAACAACCTAACACTGATATAATATATACGTAAGTAAACAGTGCCTTGCTTACTTTTGGTCAAGTTGCTGTGTAAGGACAAAAAATAGTAGCAGGTTAAGCAGTTGGAAGGGACCAAGCCCAACCCCTTGCCCAGGCAGGAAATGCTGTACCATTTCAGATAAATGGCTGTCCAATCTTTTCTTGAAAACCTCCAGTGCTGGAGCATTCACCGCTTCTGGAGGCAGGTTGTTCCACTGGTTAATTGTTCTGTCAGGAAATGTCTTCTTAGTTCTAGACTGCTTCTCTCTTTGATTAGTTTCCATCCGTTGCTTCTTGTCCTGCCTTCAGGTGCTTTGGAGAATAGCTTGACTCCCTCTTCTTTGTGGCAATCCCTCAAATATTGAAGCACTGCTATCATGTCACCCCAAGTCCTTCTTTTCATTAAAGCAGACATACCTAATTCCTGCAACAGTTCTTCATATGTTTTAGCCTTCCTTCCCCTAATCATCTTTGTTGCTCTTCTCTTTCTGGAACCTCAGCACCTTGTCTCAACATCATTCCAGTAGGAATGAAACATTTTCTTTCTCTCTTTTTTGAGATATTTAACATGATAGGAAGGGGGTTCTGGATTTTTAGACATGGTTTGTTGCTCCAAAGAGGAGACCTTCAGCAAGTACAGTCATCCTTTGGGACAAAGAGTTGAGCCATGACACAGAGTAAATAACTTGATTAAGTTGGGACTCTGGAATATTCTTCCACCGATGTGCGTAAAAAAAATTATGCTGCATCTCCATATGCTTAGCAACCATTATGATGTCCCTCAGCATGAAGCTGGCACCCTCAGTGCATCCTGATCTTCCAGTGTTGCTAATGAATAGGTCGTTTGCCAGTCCCCTGAGCTGGCAGGCCCAACAGAAGGGATCCGCGTTGAATTCCTGCCACACAATTCTCATTAATGAAGGTTATGTAACTCCTTGTTTACTTCTGCCAAAGGGGACACTCAACTCTCGGTGGTGGGTGGCAGCTCACTAATGAATGCCTCTCCAAGCTGAGAAAGATATTTAACAATGGGTCTAACATAGAGGGATGACTCTGTGATCGTCTAGGTTATGAAACAGGTGAGCAGCTAAATCTGCCCCAAATCCTAGCCAAGTTTGAATGAAAGGATGGTTCAAAAAATCTTCATCATCTAGAAAGGGTGCAGAGAAGAGCAACAAAGATGATCAGGGGACTGGAGGCTAAAACATACAAAGAACGTTTGCTGGAATTGGGTATGTCTAGTTTAAAGAAGAGAAGGACGAGGGGTGACCTGATAGCAGGGTGCCAATATCTATGGGGCTGCCACAAAGAAGAGGGAGTCAAGCTATTTTCCAAGGCACCAGAAGGCAGGACAAGAAGCAACGGATGGAAACTAATCAAGGAGAGAAGCAACCTAGAAATTTCCTGACAGTGAGGACAACCAGTGGAACAACCTGCTTCCAGAAGCTGTGAATGCTCCAATACTGGACGTTTCTAAGAAGAGACTGGACAATCATTTGTCTGAAATGGCATAGGGTTTCCTGCCTGAGCAGGGGGTTGGACTAGAAGACCTCCAAGGTCCCTTCCAACTCTATTATCATCATCATCATCATGTCCTGTGCAAAACACATTGAGCAGCAAGTGTTTTCTAGCGGTTTCAATCATTTGCAATGTTTTTGGCATTAATAATCAAGATCTTGCTTGAGTGTTTGGCGCCAGGTTTACCCTCGTTTTTCCTCTTTCCTCCATGTATGGTGGAGTTGTGCCCTTCAAAGTCTTAGCCTCCAACTTTTTAAGTAGAGAAATATTGGTAGCATCCCTTAAAAACATCAGCTAGGAAGATTAGGAAGATTCGGCGTCCAATAAAGCAAGAAACCACTGAGTTAGAGAAATCTGGTCCATTTTGACTGCCAAGGATCCTTGTAGGATGGGATCAAGGACATTTTTTGCAAGTTATAGAGATGCCAAGGCTTCTATCCTAGGAACGTAGTTCAGATCAACTAGAGGCAGAATATCAATGTCTGCCTGGGAATTCAAGCGGCCGCAGGAGTTGGGATGAAAAAAGAACGAGGTCCAGAAACAGTTCTGCAGCAGCTTGCCTTGCAAGCAGGCAAGGATTGCTCTCTTAATTTCCCCACTTTCAGGAAGCTATGGAGAAAGGAGCGTGAAAGGGAAAGTAGAAATCTAGGTGAAAGGCAGAGCAAGAGGCAATCCATGGTGGAACGAGTTGGTTGGAATCCTGAACCCGATAGCATCTTTGAAGTGGGGGAAGACATTGTAAATATTTATCACAAGGTTTGTTGCAAGTTCTTATCAGTGGATTATGGCCCTTTCGTCCAGACATTGTGATATTAGTTTTATATACCAGGCCAAAAAAAAAAAAAAAAACAGGTCTTGGAGAGAGAGAGAGGGAATCCTTGTGTACTGTTTCCAGGGCCTTTCAGTAGATCATTTTGCCCTGCAGAGAATCAGGAACTGCAATGCCTCAATTCTGTATTCTGTTCAGCTCCCTGGCCAGCATCACCTACCGACACTTGTCACTTGAGCTGAGTTTGCAAGTTGCTACACAGGGCTGGCTGGCGCAGGCTGGAATGTGAGCTGCTTCCCCAAGACTGTCACTCAGCCAAGCCTTCTACAGAGCTGGAGGACTCAGAGCACATTGAAAAACAGCAATGAAGCAAGGACTTTGTATCTTGAGAACAGTCCATAACCGGAGTCACACCTTGACTCCCCCAACCACCCGGTGCTATTTGGCTTTGGGGTAGCGTGATGCCACTGTGGTTTGAAAGCTGTGATTTATGACTCGGCACCTTATGTGAACCCAACCAAAGATCATTTATTCAACCCATCAAGAGAAACTGAATTAGTTAAGGATTGTATGATAAAATGGGGACAAAATTTTGGACAACCAATTATGATTGAAACTTGGGAGAGGATCTGGGTGAAAAATGTAAGATTCACTCAAGCGCAACATTTAAGAGAAAATTTTTATAAAATGTTTTATAGATGGCATCTGGATCCGAAAAAATTATCATACATGTATCCTAATTTACAATCTAAGTGCTGGAGGTGTGAATGTATGGACGCTACTTATTTTCATGTTTGGTGGACTTGTAGGAAAATCAAGGCTTTCTGGAGAAAAATATGGTTTTTCAAAAATATTTTGAAAAAACGTATTGAATTTTCTCCACAACTGTTTTTGTTAGGTATTACAAAAGACTGTACCACCACAGAGATGAACTTAATTTTGAACTTGGTTACAGCAGCAAGGCTGTTAGTGGGACAATATCGGAAGAAGCCAGAATTACCATCTTTTGAAGAATGGATTTTGAAAGTAATAAACTTGGCAGAAATGGCCAAAATATCTGCATATTTGAAGGATCACTCAAATGAAAAATATATGATGGACTGGAAAAAATGGATAGATTATATACAAGGGAAATACCAATTAAAGAAATTGTATTTAGTCCATAATTAAATATTTACATGATGGACTGGAAAATATAGTTAAATTTCTAATAGGATCTATATAACAATTTGTTGTAGTTTAGTGGGTTTTCTTGTGTCTTTTATCCTGTTTTCACTTTGGGAAGTCGGGGGGGGGGGTGAAGGGGGGTTTATAATTCTCTCAACTGTAATATGGTATGGGTATTATTTAAGTATGATATATGTGTTGATTACCGGGTTGGAAAAAGTTGTAGATGATTGTATCCAGTTGAGTTTTTATATCGATTCTTTGTTATATTTACAATTTTATAATCAATAAAAAAACTTTTAAGAGCAAACCCTGGCTTCATTCTGTGTGCAAACTCAACATTCATATCTCACACACTAAGGGTAAACTCTCCATCTGAACTTTCTTTCCTTCCTTAGATGGCAGGCCTGAATTAATAGATTTGCCAGGATCATGGGTTATTTTGCTCCTGTTAGCAAGCCACTTAAATGACTTTCCAACAGCTGCTTGAATAGCCCATAAAATGTACCTCCTACCGAGAGATGCATAGACCCCTTGTGTAGATTTACGTGGAAATAGTCAAGATGGCAGCCATCATGACCTGATTGAAATCTTTTTTTACATGCAGAACACACACACACAAAATTTAACTGTGGCTGTCTTCTTGACTTGTTTTCATCCCCACCTCATGCCATGGATGGCCCTATACTGGATGATCAAATTTAGGGGTAGGAGAAGCTTCAGAATCCTGCTCTGAGCATGGAGACAGCTCCCAAACCCAACTGCAAGGCAGATGTTTCAGTAGCTACACATCCAGCCAAAGTTCAAACACGGCCGTTGTCCTCCTCGCATAGGATGCTTGGAATGTGACATTTATTGGACCTCTGCCTGCTTCTCAGCTGCAGAAGCCCAAATCTTCTGGTAGAAGGTGCTCCTCTGCAGTGCTGGCTCTGCAGTGAAAATGGGAAGGTGCATGAAGGTACGTTAAAGGTGTTGGCAGGTCAGGTAAGGTAAAACCTGTCTTTGCAATTTGAATGGGAATTATAATTGCTTTGGAATCGCTTGCTATGTTCAGCCAGGAATTGTTGGCACTGAACCATGTGGGGAATGGAGCAAAGGGAAGGCCAGGTCATGCCCTGATCCAATTTCACTCAAAACTCATCACCTGGGCACGTTTTTTGAGGCCAAACAGATTTAAGTTCTCAGAATCCATTGCCATCCAGGCAGTATTAGTTAAGAAAAAAATAGTTTATACAAATATGGCTTATTGAACCACAATGCAGAGGGTTCAGAGAATATGCTAAACCATGGTTGGCCAACCATGGGGGCTGGGCTCAGTTCTAGACAGAAGCAAACCAACGGAGTCATGACAGAAGCAAACCAATGGTGTCATGGGTTAGTGTGATGTGTGAAGACAACCAATACAATCTATCTTAGTTTGTCGTAGCAGGTTCTTTCAAGCCAGTCCCTGTGAATGGTCAGCTATGATTTATAGCTTTGTGTTGGGTGAATCCAGGTCAGTTGGGCTCAATGCACAAACCATAGTTAAGTGAACCAAAGCTAAGTGAGTTGTCTGAAAGTTGTGGGGATGAACTAAGGTTCAGGCTTGCCTGATCTGGCATCCTTCTGGTTGGACTCCAAATTCAGAACGTCAGAGCATAGAAACTCAGAGTTGGAAGGGATCCTGGAGGTCTTCTAGCCCAACCTCATACTCAAGCAGGAGACCCGATACCATTTCAGACAAATGGCTGTCCAGTCTCACAATAGCTGCCAAATTTTTACTCTTGGCAAGGAGTGTCCCGTACCAAAGAGCATCCTTTTGATTTTTTATGGCAATGGACCAGGTTACTTGCGGGACCGTCTTCAGCCTCATGAATCCCAGCAACCAGTCAGGGCACATAGGGCTGGCCTCCTACGGGTCCCGTCCATCAAACAATGTTATTTGACAGGCCCTAGGACAAGGGCCTTCTCCGTTGCTGCCCCAGCCTTCTGGAACCAGCTTCCCTCGGAGGTGCGTACTGCCTCCTCCCTCCTAGCTTTCCGTAAACTTTTAAAGACCTATTTATGCCGACAGGCTTGGGGGGTATGAACTTTGTTCTGCCCCCGGGCCGAGGAATCGCCTTCCATTGCTGAGTGTTTATTTGACTGTGTTTGCTTGTTGTATGTGTCGATTTTTTAATTGGATGTAATTATTGTTATTGATTTTTATCTACGTCTATGTTCTTGTTGTGAGCCGCCCCGAGTCTTGGGAGAGGGGCGGCATACAAATTTAATTAATAAATAAATAATAAATAAATAAATTTTGGCACATAATGCTAAGCACAAAATTGGTATTACGCCCATCATTTCCCGATTTTCTTGGGGTTTTGGCGGATGTGGCATAGCGTTTAAAAACTGCCTGCCCTTGGACATGCCCCAAGAGTCTCTGGTGGAGAAAAAAGTGTCTTCTGCTTCCTTGTTTTTTGTTCTTGAGGAAACATTCGCTTTCTGAAGAACTAGCCACCAGATCATTAAATACTTCTCGGCCCGTTAGACTCTCCACCCGGGCCACCGGTTGCTAAGCAGCTGTTAGCCAAACATCCAAAGTCAATATGTATTTTCTCTCTGACGTCAGCTGAGTTAAAGATTATTTCAAATAAAGTTGCTGTGTGTATTAAAGGCTTTTCCTGTGTGTGCAACTTGCCAGCCGTGTCCATATTTTGGAGACTCCAGCCTTGCCCTGTCAGATTTATTTATTTATTTTATTTATTTTATCAAATTTCTATGCCGCCCCTCTCCCAAGACTCGGGGCGGCTCACAACAACAATACAGCTACATATAAAAATTAATAATAATAATAATATCCAATCCAAAGATCCATACATAGAACATGCAAACACAATCAAATACACAATCAACGATAAGAACATAAGAACATAAGAAGAGCCATGCTGAATCAGGCCAAAGCCCATCGAGTCCAGCATTCTGTGTCACACAGTGGCCCACTAATTGTACATGGGGATCTTGAGCAGAAAGAGAAGGCAAAACCCTCCCTTTCCCTTGACCCCCAACAAATGGTACTCAAGGGAATCCTGCCTGCCTCAACCAACATAGAGGCGGCACATGGACATCCGTTTTAATAACCACCGATACACTTGGCATCCATGAATCTGTCTAACCCTGCCTTGAAGCTGTCAAGGCTGACAGCTGTGACGACCCCTTCAGGAAGTGAATTCCATAAATCAACGACCCTCTGGGTGAAGAAATATTTCCCTTTATTTGTCCTCACTTTCTTAGCTATGAGCTTTAGGGAGTGCCCCCTTGTCCTGGTATTGTGTGATAGAGAAAAGAATTTTTCTCTATCCACCTTTTCTATCCCATGCATGATTTTATACACTTCGATCAAGTCACCCCTTAAACACCATCTTTCAAGGCTGAAGAGACCAAGGATGGAACGATGGAAGCACATTCCTCGGCCCGGGGGCAGAACAGAGTTCATACCCCCCAAGCCTGTCGGCATAAATAGGTCTTCAAAAGTTTCCGGAAAGCTAGGAGGGAGGAGGCAGTACGAACCTCCGAGGGAAGCTGGTTCCAGAGGGCTGGGGCAGCAACGGAGAAGGCCCTTGTCCTAGGACCCGTCAGATGACATTGTCTGATGGACGGGACCCGTAGGAGGCCAGCCCTATGCTCCCTAACCGGTCGCTGGGATTCATGAGGCTGAAGACGGTCCCGCAAGTATCCTGGCCCATTGTCCATCCTTCCCAACCAGGAGGGCCAACGACCAGGGAGAAGTTATCCCTCACCACCCACCAACTGGGACGGCTAAACCTCACCAGGTTTATACTGCTGATGTGTAGAATTATAAGTGTTCCACTAAGACAGGAGTAGGCAACCTTGGCTCTTTTTTTATGATTCATGGACTTCAACTCCCAGAATTCCTGAGCCAGCATGGCTCAGCTTGGAAACTTCTCCCTTTCCCCTCACCATGGCTGGCTCAGGAATTCTGGGAGTTGAAGTCCACGAGTCATAAAAGAGCCGAGGTTGCCTACCCCTGGCCTAGGCCTAGGCCGCTTTATGACTCGTGGACTTCAACTCCCAGAATTCCTGAGCCAGTCATGCTGAGGGGAAAGGGAGAAGTTTCCAAGCTGAGCCACGCTGGCTCAGGAATTCTGGGAGTTGAAGTCCACGAGTCATAAAAGAGCCAAGGTTGCCTACTCCTGCACTAGGAGAACTCCAGATTGGGAAAACTAATGACGATGACAAAATTTCCTAAATTGTCCAAAATGCTGAGTCTTCCCCAGAAGAAATGGAATCTTTCCCAAATTGGAAACAACCAATTTCCAGATGGATTTTTTATTGGGTTTTTTTTTTCTGTTTCTGGGCTCTTGTTTGCATTTAGATGCATTTCCCTTTTTGTGTGTGTGTTTTGTTTTGTTTTTCAATAGCACAATAAAAATAACTGCAGGAAATTGGATACATAGGGTTATTTTTTTTAAAAAATAATACATAACATCTCTTTTTTAAGGATTTGTATATCTTTTAGCAATTATGTATCCCTCACCAATGTATGGTGGGTGCACTGAATCTCTCTGCATTAGTATTTATTTAGGTATTCCATTCAGATCTTGGGGTTTTTTCCCAGGTGCTGTCTGGGAGTTTCTCTCCACCACCACCCCCACTTTATCTCACAATATCTCTTTGTTTTCAGTCCCAGTTTAACGCCTTAATCTCTGTACTCATCTCCTGCTTTAAACAACAACAACAACAACACCACGCCAACACAATCTTACAGTATTTAGTTCATTTTGCAAAGCCCTGTATGTTACTAAGAGCGATCTGCGTGCTTAGCAAGATCCTTCCTTGTGGTCAGACAGGGGTCAAACCAGCTTTTTCACGTCTGAAAATAATTAACCTTTCCTCCTCCTTCTCTAGATTTTCAGAAACGTGGGCAGAGTTTGCCCAGTTTCAGCCCGATGTGGCTTTCCTTTTTTTTTTTTTTTACGGCTTAAAGGACGAGCACCTGCAGCGAAGGTTTATGACTGGAAAAACCATATAACACCACGAACTCTCTTGAAATCCGATGGTTTAGTTGGTCAATTGTTAATGCAACAACCCCTTGGGGGCTTGGAATTTGCTTCTTGCAAATCAGTAAGGGTGTTTACTCTCTGGTAACACTGTGACCTTTCAGGGCACTGACCTGGTACAGAAATAAAATTTGGTTCACCCTTTCACAACTCAATGGCGCAACTTACGCTATTTGCACAGACCGGGTGTCAGGTGATTCAATCCCAGCTCAGCTGAGCAAGATTAGAGACGGTGGCCAGGCCAGGCCAGGAGAAAATCTACCCAGCTGGCAAAAGCAGAGCTCAGCCAAATACAACCGGTTGCAAACTTTCCTCTTAGGTTAATTAACTCATCCTACCTCTCTCCTCCCTTGATTGGATTTTTTCATTTCACCCTCCCCCCCCCTCCAGCTGCTTTTCCTGGGGCTACACTTTGCTAACAATCAATGTTTGTTGATTTCCAAACAGAGATAAAATTCCAGGGCCTGTTTGGGACCGGGAGAGTCCTCCTGTCTCCCCCCCCCCATAATGTATAACAACAATGAAGGTGTTTCATGCATAAAGGTCACACAGCCGGGCCGTGTGAAAAAAGCCTACTGCATTGCATTCTTTTCTTTTTCCTATTTGTCTCCCCCCCCCTCTTAAAAACAACACAAAACGTGACACATCAAGCTATTTACACAAGAGTCCATTGGAAAATACGCCCCACCCGGACAATTAAAACTATACAAGGGAACAAGAGGAAACATGTATGTGTTGTTATCGTGATTGCTTTTTGCATCACTGTGGTTTGGTGAAGAGAGCAGTGTCGGGAAGAAAAAGAATCTGTGCATTAAAAGTGACTTTCAAAAGTTCGGACAGCCCCACCTGGCCATTTGTGAGGGGTTGTGGGATCATAACTCTTGTTATAGCTACTGTGGTAGTTTGGGGATGATGGGGAGTGTAATCCAAAGCATGGGGGCGAGAAGATTTCAGAAGGTGCCAGCTGCATGACAGGAGGCTTTAGGAGTATTTAAGATTATTATTTTTTTATCCTGCCTTTATTATTTTTATAAATAACTCAAGGTGGTGAACTCCTTCCTCCTCCTAGTTTCCCCACAACGACAATCCTGTGAGGTGGGTTGGGCTGAGAGTGAGTGATGGACTCTAAGTCACCCAACTGGATTTCATGCCTAAGGCGGGACTAGTCCTCACTGTCTCCGGGTGATTAGTTCAAAATCACCCCGCTGGTTTTCATGCCTAAGGTGGGACTAGAACTCACAATTTCCTACTTCCTAGTCTGGTGCTTTACCCTCCTAGACCTAACTGCTATATTGGCACACCATTCCAGGATGAATAGTGTCGAATTCTGGGGTTCCCTCTCTCTTCTGGTTCTCAAGGCATGTGGAACAACGATTTGTCATTTGAGGAGTTTTGAACCATTCTGGATAAGCAGGAGTGTCCAGAAGCAAACTCTGGACAGATTGCTCTGTGTGGCAATCCAAGCTTTGCCACACTCAAATGCTGTAGGAAGGCCATCTTTCTTGAAAAGACTTCCAGTTGGGGTTCTACAAAAAGGGGGTGGGAGGCTTCTCTTGTGATTCCATGGCTGTCATCTTGCAGATTTTGACCACCACTGCAGATGCCCCTAATCCCAGTATCTTCCAGGGGCCTGTGGTTGTTTTTCTTCCTTTAAGTTGTTGAATTTTACAAAACAACACAATGAAAATCAGTTGGCATTACCCTGGCGTTTCTGGCTTTGAAAATGTACAGACACACCAGATCTTAACAAACTTTGCTGGGAGGCAACAGATCCATCTAATCTCCATTCCTTGTTTACTCATTATTGGCTCAGCCTGACACACACTGGATGCTTCTTTTCAACCACCCATTAGCCTATTTACTGCTGAAAAATCAAGATGACCTTTCCTGACTTATCAGGAGAGAATAGATTTCTTCCAAGCACCCCATTCCAGGAATATTTGCTTTGATTCTCAGTATTTTTAAAAAGGGCCCGGACAGGTTGCCTTATCTCTGTGGTCTTTATCTGGCTGGGATACTAATGGACCTTCATTGTATCCCACCCATCCAATCTCTGTGTTCTTTCTTTTCTCCCCTCTGGGATTCATTCCACTGCCTGTTGTTACTCTAAAACGAACTGAGTGGTTCCCAAAATAGTTATTATTACCTTACCTTGTCCTAGGGCCCGTCAGATAACATTGTTTGATGGACGGGACCCGTAGGAAGCCAGCCCTATGCGCCCTAACCGGTCGCTGGGATTCATGAGGCTGAAGACGGTCCCGCAAGTAACCTGGTCCATTGCCATAAATGGTGGTCCACAACTCGGTGAGAATGGATGGAGGGGCAGGATGGATTCTGTGAAAAGATGCATAACATAGGAAGCGAAAGGTGGGATGATGGAAGAAGGACTTCTTGATAAAATTTATTTACTTGTATTTATTCAACACATTTGTATAACCGCCCAACCCAGTGATTCTGGGCACCTTACAATGCAGAATTAAATGGTGGCATTCACTGCCCACAGATGTTCCACTGGCCACCAAAAAAAAGAATTGGATGACTTCGTGGAGAACGTTGTGTTATTTCTCCTCCCAAATCACTTCTCTTTAAACAATACATAAATTTAAGGAACCAATCCAGTTGTAAACCAAAGACCCACATGTGACATATCTCAATGTGACATGGAGGGTTTTTTTTTTTTGTGCTGATGCTTAACAGCTGAAATTCTAAATGTCCACGGGACACCAGATTTTCTTCCCTCTGCGTTGCCATATGGAAATCAATTTCTCCAAAACTGACCACTCCTAACAGAAGAGAATATCTGTAGCTCATGGCTGAACTGTGGAGTTCTTGATGTTTTCTGAGCTTGTTGTTTGCTTGCAGATGTTTCATTACTCAACTATGTAACCTCACTGATGCAAACACTGATGAGTGTGGAGTGTGCTCTCTGTCTATACACAGCAGCTTGCCCTGCAGTTTTGGTGGGGATGGGGGTTTCTTCTTGATTGTTTGTCTGGTGTTAATCCCTGCTTGTCTGAGTGTTGGCTACTGGGGAGCAAACAAACAATTGAGCTCAGGGAAGACCAAGGACTCCACACTTTTCTAAACAAGCACTTATTGCAATGGGATTCTTTATGACTTGGATGAAGGATCTTCCCCACCTCAGATACTTCTTCCCACGTGATCCATCTCTCAGAGGGTAGCCATTCACAGTTGAAGATGAATGAAGTATGGAATTATGGAATTGGGTATGTCTAGTTTAACAAAGAGAAGGACCAGGGGGGACATGATAGCAGTCTTCCAATATCTCAGGGGCTGTCCCAAAGAAGAGGCAGTCAAGCTATTCTCCAAAGTGTCTGAAGGCAGGACAAGAAGCAATGGATGGAAACTAATCAAGGACAGAAGCAACGTAGAACTAAGGAGAAACTTCCTGATAGTTAGAACAATTAACCAGTGGAACAACCTGCCTCCAGAAGCAGTGAATGCTCCAACACTGGAAGTTTTTAAGAAGAGGCTGGACAGCCATTTGCCCGAAATGGTATAGAGTTTCCTGCCTGAGCAGGGGGTTGGACTAGATGACCTCCAAGGTCCCTTCCAACTTTATTACTATTACTAAGTTTTCTTCCATTAATTCCTTCCTCTCCTTTGAAAGGTAGATATGTTTAATGCTACTGAGCACAGATATTCTATATACCTTTCTTATCAAACATCCTTTCTTTTTCTCAGCCTCGTAAGATGTAGGGAAACGTGTGAGAGAGTATCTGTGATAGCCACAAGCTGTCTATTCCCAGATAATTGTGTTCGTGTGTGTCATCAGCATATGATTGTACCACATTTTTTTTTTGAATAGCCATGTTGGCTGCTTTGTGAATCCTGAGAAAATGCAGACAAAATCCTCATGGACAGAGAAACTGACACATTCCTAAATAAAATGAATTTAGTCATAACCGTCATCTTTTGTGCAGCTTCAGGGTGAGTCACCACAGCCAAGACAGGACTTTTTCACAGAAGAGACAGTGGGATAATTTCTTTGCAAATTGCTAATTGTGGCTTTCAGTGAGTCAGGCTCACTCTTGTTTGCTCATGATGGCTGTGGGGGCATTTCCTGTCTCAGCTCTCAACTCCCTTTTTCTCCACTTGGCAAACTCCACATGAAGAATGGCAAGAGTCCTCATCCTCAAACGTGATACTGCTGAAGAACATCTGCAGGGCAGCAGGACACCTTGGGTGTCAAAACAGATGTTCGCATCTCCCTTGCGATGTCTTTGGACCAGCGCTCCCCAAGACTAGAGGAAGTATGGTAAAAGTTGCTGCAGCTGGCTGGTTCAAATTTCAAACTCCACTGACTCATCACTAGCTTTCAAGCTCACTCACTGATGTCACAAAATTGGAAGCAAAGCCAGCTTCCCAAAGGAATAAAGCTTCAATACAAAAGGAAATCCAGAGTGAGAAGCCGCACAGGAAATGAGCTCTCCGGCAGGAGCCAGAGCGGAATAAAATATGGACATAATTTATCATGCCAACAGGATGTCCAATAAAACCAATTGCAAAGTTCAAAAGACACGAGCATTTAAAGAAAAACAAGTCAGAAAGTGTCAAATTCACCAGTCATCAGATCAATTATCCTTGCTGCTGGTCCATCAAATCAAAGGACCAAGAGAGCAACAGAGGTTCTTCATACTACCTTATTTATTTATTTATTTATTAAGTGGATATGCAAAAAAAAAAGAAAGAAAAGAAAAAGGGCCCCCAAAATAGCGCTTCAATAGACAAAAATCCTAGTTCTGAACAGTTTGTGCTTCTAAATAAGTCCTGAAACATTCAGTTCTCGTTGACAGATCTACATATGTAACATAATCTATGGCATTCTGCTGATTAAAATAGCAACATCAAACACCAAGGACTGTAGATAATTTCCCCAGTCCAATTTTTACAAAATGTGGAGATCTTTCTCCTTTGACTTGAGCGCCTATATTTACAGCGAGAGAAACTGCCTATCCTGCCTTGGCTTCAAAAGTAAGAATAAGTTGAGAAAACATCTCTTCCCATGCGGTCTCTTTGATTGTGTTTTTTACAACCCAGGGGTGCCCAAATTTGCACGATGGTGGGCCTGGCATCCCATTTAAAGGCCCGTTCCTTTTGCAGGTGGCATTGTTGAAACATCTGCAAAAGGGGTAGGACTTCACCCAGGACTCTGCAGATTTGGACACCCCTTTTCCGATAACCCTGCCAAGCACCAGGACAATCAGGTGATCCATATAGTTCGCATGGGTATAAAGATTTATTGCAAACTTAAGCTCTCTTCAAGAATCTGAACAACTAACAGGCAAGAGAAATTAGTGGGAGATAAGAGTCAACGGAATTCAAGGTGGACTGGACATGCTCATATCACTCCAGCCCTCCGTGAGCTGCACTGGCTACCAATTGGTCTCCGAACACAATTCAAAGTGTTGGTTATGACCTATAAAGCCCTTTATGGCAATGGGCCAGGATACTTGCGGGACCGTCTTCTGCCTCATGAATCCCAGCGACCGGTTAGGGCACATAGGGTTGGCCTCCTACGGGTCCCATCTGTTAGACAATGTCATCTGGTGGGACCTAGGGCAAGGGCCTTCTCCGTTGCTGCCCCAGCCCTCTGGAACCAGCTTCCCTCAGAGGTTCGTACTGCTTCCTCCCTCCTAGCTTTCCGAAAACTCTTGAAAACACATTTATGCAGACAGGTTTGGGGCGTGTGAGCTGCACTCTGCCCCTGGGCCTCTGATTGTGATTGTGTGTGGTATGAGTGTAATAATTTTTTTTTTAGTTTTTATATAGTATTGTAAGCAGTAATTTTAACTGATTTCATGTTATGTTTTTACTTGTATTGTTGTTGTGAGCTGCCCTGGGTCTTAGGAGAAGGGCGGCATATAAGTTTAAACAAACAAACAAACAAATAAATAAATAAATAAATAAATAAATAAATCTCCTGCGGGTGCGACCGGAGTCATGACTGATGATAAGTTTGACTCAACCTGGTCATTTCCTACAGTCCCTGGTTCAACCTCTCAGCTAAGGGATGAGCAATTTTATTTTATAGCCCTCGAAGGTGGGCCGAAACAAAGGTGGGCTGCTGGTTGTGTAATTTTAGAGTTGGATATGTTAGTCTGGTAGATGATTCTTCTTTATAAAGCCACATCAGGAGGAGCTTCCCATACCTTTAACTTATTCAAGTTAAAGATATGGGAGGTTCCTCCTGATAATTTGGTTGACTGGAAACCCGAGCACTACTTCTAAAGTTTTATTGTGATAGTGCCACTGGCTGATGATACCCATTCCTAAAATTGTGGCTCCAGTTCTGAAGCCTACAAACCATTTTGTTGTTCCTCTTGGTTTTACACAGTAAGAACTACCGGTAGATGATTTAGTATTGTGCTGTTAAAATCATGTGGGTTCTGCGTGAATACTCTTAGATACCTCTTGGGTACTTACTGAGATGTTAAGGCCTTGGTAAGACCACACTTGGAATACTGCATCCAGTTTTGGTCACCACAATATAAAAAAAATGTGGAGACTCTGGAAAGAGTGCAGAGAAGACAACAAAGATGATTAGGGGGCTGGAAGCTAAAACATATGAAGAATAGTTGCAGGAATTGGATATGTCTAGTCTAGTGAAAAGAAGGACTGGGGTGTCATGATAGCGGTGTTCCAATGTTTGAGGGGCTGCCACAAAGAAGAAGGGATCAACTTATTTTCCAAACACCAGAAAGCGAAACAAAAAAGCAATGGTTGGAAACTAGCCGAGGAAAGACCCAACCTTGAATTTTCTAACAGTGAGAACAATAAACCAGTAGAACAGCTTGGCTTCAGAAGTTGTGGGTGCTCCATCCCTGGAGGCTTTTAAAAAGAGACTGGACAGTCATTTGTCTGAAATGTTATAGGGTCTCCTGTTTGAGCAGGGGGTTGGACTAGAAGACCTCCAAGGTCCCTTCCATCTTCTTGAGATAAATGATGCTCATTCAAACATCATCTTCCTTGCCTGCTCTGCTCAAAGATTTGACCTGTAATAAAAAGTGACCTGCAATCTTTCAGTGGACCTTCTTTCTTTGATTAGCCTTTGCAATTGCTACCTTGGCCTGATGGCATTGCTTGATGGAATTGGGCATGTCTAGTTTAATGAAGAGAAGGACGAGGGGGGACATGATAGCAGTGTTCCAGTATCTCAGGGGCTGCCCAAAAGAAGAGGGAGTCAATCTATCCTCCAAAGCACCTGAAGGCAGGACAAGAAACAACAGATGGAAACTAACCAAAGAGAGAAGCAACCTAGAACTAAGGAGAAAATTTGTGATAGTTAGAACAATTAATCAGTGGAACAACCTGCCTCCAGAAGTGGTGAATGCTCCAACATTGGAAGTTTTAAAGAAGAGACTGGACAGCCATTTGTCCGAAATGTTACAGGGTTACCTGCCTGAGCAGGGGGTTAAACTTGATGACTTCTAAGGTCCCTTCCAACTTTATTATTATTATTATTATTATTATTATTATTATCCCCAGAAAAAGCAATGGCACATCTTTTTCAATTTCTGCCCCAAAAGTTTGCAGGAATGGAGGTTTCCAGTGAGAGGAACTCAACTGCAAAAAATTGATTTTCCTTCTACCACCTGATCAAACAAGTTGTATTTAGGCAATGTGTGAAGATGACAGAGCCTGGCTGTTGAATGATCCATAAAGGGAAGTGGAAATCCTATTTTCCCTATTCAAGTTTGCATCCTGTTGCCTTAAGGAAAAAACAACAATATTCATTCACTAACAGGCTATTGGAAGTTGTGGTGAGCTCCCTGGATGACCAACCATCGCAGACACAAATAAATGCCAGGGAAAAATTGAATAGATGAAATGCTTGCAATTACCTCATCCATTCCTGTCATTTCAGGCAACAATTTCAACAATTGCAACCTGGCTATGTGTGTTTTGGGGGGGGACTCAGTTGCACAAGGCAGACAGGATATTCCTCCTGCTTTCTAGCACGCCATTAGAGGAACACATAAAGCAAACATGTCTGCAAGGTTAAATTAAACGTTCATACTTAGAGCGCCTCGTAATGCAAGCCACGTTCTCCCTTGCTAGCAAGGAGTTAGATTTCTGTTAAAGTTCCATACAGATGTTTTTTTAAAAACGTCATCTATGGCAGGGCTTTTCAACCTTTTCACCCATTGTACCACTTTTAGGATATGGCAACATCCGAGTACCACCAGCCGCCTAGCAAGGTGTCAAAAACTGGATGACCAAAAAAAAAAAAAGTGATAAAGTACAGATAGTCCTCGACTTACAACAGTTCGCTTAGTAACTGTTCGAAGTTACAATGGCACTAAAAAAAGTGCCCCCCAAGCCACAGCCAAGCAAGACACCTGCCCGCCCGCCCGGCGGCGCTCTTCCTCCTGTCCGAGGTTTTCATTGTTGTGAGCATTTCTGTTGAGGATTGGCAGCGGGGGAGGGGTTTGGTTTTTATCCCCCCCCCCGTCTGCTGGGTGATTGCAACAGGTTTTGGTCACTTCACCTGACCCTGGGACACTGTGACCGTCATAAATATGAAACAGTTGCCAAGCATATGAATGTAAATCACAAGACCCCGGAGATGCTGCAACATTCCAGCTGATTGGCGCTTCTTCTGGGCTCAGCAGAAGTGCCAGGATCAGTGCTGCTTTCCAGCTGATTGGTGCTTCTTCAGGGCTCAGCAGAAGCACCAGGATCAGCACTGAGCTCCAGCTGGAGCCTGGCACTGATCCTGGCGCTTCCACTGATAGCCCCGAAGAAGCGCCAATCAGCTGGAAAGCAGCACTGATCCTGGTGCTTCCACTGAGCCCTGACAGCCCTGCAGCTCCAGCTGTCTCTCACTCAGGGTTGTGCGGTGCTGCCACCAGTTCAGCTCATTCCCCTCCCCCGCTACTACTTTTCTAGGATGGTCGCATACCACCTGCCAGGTGCCAATGTACCACAGCTGGTACCCATACCACTGGTTGAAAAGCCCTGATCTTTTGCCCCAAATAACATTTTAATAGAAAAAAAAACCCATGGACTGGTACGGGCCGCGGCATGCCAGCAACCGGTCTGCACAAGCAAGCAAAGCCCCATCCGCAAGAGGCAGGCAGCATACAAAACCACGCACCCTCCGGTCTGCGGAAAAACCTCTCTTGACGTAACTGGTCCCTGGTGCCCAAAAGGATGGGGACCTCTGATTTATGATCCTCTGAACCATCTGCTAAAACAGGTTCTGTCCCCAGCCCTGAAGCATCTCTCAAAGCATCCATTAGCGTCAGTCTTGATCTGGTCAAATATTCAAGAGAGAGAAAAAAACAGATTCGTCCGGAAATCGTTTTTTCTTAACACAATTTCGCCGATGTCACATCTCCTACGAAAGCCTTCAAACGAAGTGTACAGGTAGTCCTTCACGTATGACCACAATTGAGCCCAACAAAATGAGACAGTTAAGTGAGTTTTCTCTCATTTTAAGACCTTTCATGTCACAATTGTTAAGTGAATGTGGCTTCCCCAGTGACTTTGCTTGACAGAGGTTCACAAAAAGAGGATCACAGGACCACAGGAAACGGCCACTGTCATAAATATGAGTTAGTTGCCAAAGGGTCTGAATATTGATCACCTGACCATGGAGATGCTGAAATGGTCATGTGAAAAATGGTCATAAGTCACTTTTTTCGTGCTGTTGTAACTTTGAACCATCACTAAATGAACAATGATAACTTGAGGACTGTCTTTTATTAGATGTTGGTGCCTCCAAGATCTGGCTTTGATACTTTGGCTTAGCCTGGGGCTGCCATATATTTCTTCCTGCTGTAGAAGGAGAATGAAGATACATCGAGGACATTTCATCCTGGATTTTGGTTCTCTGCAGCCTCCAGGTATATTTAGCCCATCTTTCAATGTAAGCTTTCTTTGGATGGCTTCCACCCTTGGGCCAAATTTGGACCTCTTCCCATCCAGCATCCAGCTGACAGGCAGCCGGATGGATGGAGGGATGGAGTCTCTAGACTATGTACATAATTTATTTTCCAAATCCCGTTGTGTTGAGAAGAATAAAAACCAGCTCACATCAATCCTATGAAAAGACCCTGAGAAGTTCTCCACCATCCGGTTCTGAAGGAACTAGGCGGTGGCAAATGACCCAAACAAGCACATGAATTGTTCATTAGTGATTCTTTCAGTCCGTAGTTACAGCTGCAACATCCACACCTACGGAAGAGCTGGAGGAAGCATGTAGGTGTGAGAATATATGTGTCGTGTGGAGGGACAAAAACAAAGGTTTCCTGAAGTTGCTTGAAGGAGCAGAGGTCCACACCACGTGTCCTCTTTCCTCCTTTTGTTCTGAGATGGACTTCTAGGAATGCTTCATCTGGTGAATTATTTTGTTAGAGGCATTCTGGACTCAGGCAAAAATATTCCTATCCTTGTTGTATCCTGTGGACAGATTGATTGTGTGCAAGGAGTTGAATTTGTCTTCTCCCACGCTTCTGTGGAGGTTTTGGATACTGTTTTCATCTCATAACTCACATGGAAATTTAGCCTTCAACTGCTACTACTACCATTAGCACAAAGAGCAATTGTATTAGCAATAGAAGTGTCCACAGGAAAGGGTCAAAAGAATCAACTTGGTGACCCCAACTTTGCAACTGAAGCTCTGCCTCTTTTATGGTGCACTGTGATGAACAAAAAAGTAGGGGGGGGGGCTTTGATCCCATCATTGTTGCTGCCATGGACGACCTGATTAGTTAGTAATACCTTGTTGTATTTATGGATATTGATTTGCAGAATACAGAATAACAGAGGTGGAAGGGAGTTTGAAGTTACCACCTGCTTGAACAGGAGATCCTGTAGGATTCCAGACAAATGGCTGTCCAGTCATTTCTTAACCTCCAGTGATGGAGCATCCACAACTTCTGAAGGGAAGCCATTCTACTAATTAATTGTTCTCACTGTCAGGAAATTTCTCCTTAATTCTGGGTTGTTTCTCTCTTTGTTAAGCTTCCACCCTTTACTTCTTGCCCTCAGATGCTTTGGAAAATAGGTTGACTCCCACCTCTCAAATATTGGAAGACAGCTCTCATATCACTGCTATCCTTCTCTTTTTTAGTTCTAAGTTAGTTCTTCTCTTTTTGCAAGGGATCAAATGTATTTTCTAACCCTCTTGTATGGCTTCAAGGCTGACCCCATGGACAAGGACTCCTGGAGAGGACCTGTCCTGTCCTGCCTTCCCAGGTGCTAGATCAGACTTCCCAAGATGTCTTCTAGATAGAATGGACGTCTACTCTCAACATTTCTTTGGTGGCTCTGCTCAGAAATTATGGGAGTGGCCTTTATAGCATCTTCATCCAAGCCCTCATGGTACCACAGTTACCATCATGGTGATGTGGACAGACTTTGTATTCCATTGAGAATGTCTGATGCTATGAAAATGCTTAAAGTCACTAGTGAGAATCTGAGATCACGATACTCAAAGGCCGTTGGATTTGGGCAAGATATGTGAGATTGACATGTGACTTTGAAGAGCTGGAAAGTGTGTTTGGTTGTGGCTCCTTGGAGCGATATTTTGGAATGTGTTCATTCTTGCTGCGATTCAAGGCTGCTGCTTCCCATCATGTGAAAACGAAATGTTTCTATTCTGCCAGCAATTAATCCATGTGTGAATATCAACAGCAGATTGTTATGTTCAGTGGGGTTTTTTTTTCTATTAAAATGTTATTTGGGGCAAAAGCAACATGTCATCTGAAAATATAATGTTGACTCACTGCAACCGAAAAATGAATAATGGAATCTTCCTTGATTAGATGACTTTTGTCTGCTCTTAATTCAAACAATATCCTTCCATTTCTCTCTCTCTCTCTCTCTCTCTCTCTCTCTCTCTCTCTCTCTCTCTCTCTCTCTCTCTCTCCCTCTCTCCCCCCCTCTCTCTCTCTCCCTCCCTCTCTCTCTTGTTCTCTCTCATTCATTCTGTTTTTCTCTCTGTTTCTCTCTCTCTGTTTCTCTCTCTCTCTCATTTGCTCTCTCTCATTCTGTTTCTCTCTCTCTCTCTTTCTCTCTCTCATTTGTTTTCTCTCATTCATTCTATTTCTCTCTCTCTCTCTCTCTCTCTCTCTCTCTCTCTCTCTCTCTCACACACACACACACACACACACACACACACACACACACACACCTGCAATATCTAGAACGTTTTCTGAGCAACTCTGCCAGGGTGGCTGGCATCTTTTCAGATTTCCTGACTGTAAGGAAAGGCTCAGAATTTATGTGGCAAGGAGCAAAGATCATTGATTCTTTGCCAAAAGTAAAACAATTCTACCTCAGCCTTTCCTGTCCAAACTAGATCCGGAGAAAGATTGGGCAGATGTTGAGCTAGCAGATCTCATTTCTTATATGGTCTTACTAGAACCACCTAACGTTCATCAGCTGCTAGTGGTGGTGGCCAGGGGATGGGTTGAGCATCCATCAGCCACCCAATGGTGATGGCCATGGAGAAGGGCTAAATATAGCATTATCGTTCAGGGTAGAATCAATTTAATGTGGTTGCAAAGGATTGAAATCAAGTGCCAATAGGTGGCTTAAGTGGGGTCCCTGATGCTTCAAGTAATATATAATAATTGAAGTAATCTAATTACAGAGTCATCAACAATCCCTTTTCATGCTGCACCAGTTCCCACACATTCAAGGGCAACAGAGTAATACTCATATTATGCAAACTAGTTGAAAAAAATGTGATTGGCACTTGCTTTTGAAAATCTGCAGTTTCACTTTTGAACACTGGAGTGGTGGGGATAAGAAGAACCTCTTAATAATCTAGTATAAAACACTCCAGAATCTGCTTTCTGATTAATCCCATTTGGCTGCGTTCAGATATTTTCTTGTGCAACTCTCATTAACCCTGGCCACACTGTCTGGGATTGGTGAGAAATGTATGACCCACACCCTCCAAGTACCACAACAAGACAGCTTAATCTAAATCACCCCGATCCATAAGTAGGGATCAAGAGAACCAATTGACTTCTGTAAGAAATCCAAGCTCCATTGTGGTTCTTGCCACTGGCTTGGTGGGACTCATCTACCACTTGTCACCTCTAGTCTTGCTTCGAATAAGCTTTGATGTTACAAGGTAACATCATCCTGTGTTTGATAAGACCAACTTTCCACATCTGAAGGATCTAAGATGTTAAACTGGTTCCAAGCTGATTGAAGGATCTGCTATATATTTAGTTCTTCCTTTGACCATCAAACTGACAGGACTTTTGCACAATTTCACTTGACCTAACACAAGTGTTGCCCATGTGGCTTTTAATCTGTTAAAACTAACTTAGAACTAACTCAGCTATGCTTAATTCGTATGTGTCTTCCAGCTCTGAGTAGCAAAACCTTCCCAGATGATGGCCTGGGCTTCTCTTTGAACAGCTGGCCATTGGATGGCCAGTTTGTTGCCTGTCCAGCTGAAAAACAAAGAATTGGCCCACTCCCCGGCCATGTGAATTGACCCAGAGCTGGCAAATCAATAGGAAATGAGGCAGTTCTATTGAGTGCAGGAAGAACAATTTCCTGCATCGGATCCCATTCAGAGAAGGAAATTGCACTGCTTTCAGCTTCCATGGGAAAAAGTATTTTTACTTTCTCCTTACTTGAAGATTGACACCTCAAGCTTAACAGTCCATATGATTTCCACCAAAATTGGCCTGCTAGCCTTATGGAAATTGCACTGAGGCTTTGCTGGGACACAGAAACACACAAAGCAGGGATGGGCAACCATGGCCCCTTTATGACCTGTGGAACTCAATTCCCAGAATTCCCAAGCCAGCATGAAGTCCACAGATCTTAAAGACACCATAATTGCCCACCCTGACATTCAAAGACAATGCTATGGAAAGGCTTGATGATCAAGATCATCAGGTCTTGATCTTGGTCTTGATTCTGCTGTTCTCCTCTCCTCTCCTCTCCTCTCCTCTCCTCTCCTTCCTCTCCTCTCCTCTTCCACTCTCTCCTCTCTCCTTCTTCCTCTCCTCTTCTCTCTCCTCTCCTTCTTCCTCTCCTCTCCTCTCCTTCCTCTCCTTCCTCTCTTCCACTCTCTCCTCTCTCCTTCTTCCTCTCCTCTCCTCTCTCCTCTCCTTCTTCCTCTCCTCTCCTCTCCTCTCCTTCCTCTCCTCTCCTCTCCTTCCTCTCCTCTACCACTCTCTCTCCTTCTTCCTCTCCTCTCCTTTTTCCTCTTCTCTCCTCTCCTCTCTTTCTTGGAAGAAGGCAATGTCAAGATAATTCCCTTCAGCTGCCTGGAGAGCTAATGGGACCTCTGTGTCTCTAAATGTCACCAGGAGTTCAGCTTATTTCAAGCGCGTCTGCCAGCATTTCATATAATTAATAAGATCATTCTGTAGCGAATGCATTTAATCATTTTCTCCTTTGGCAGTTTTAAACATTGCAAATAGTTTTCAAAGTCTTCTGAGGACTCTGAGGGATGAATCCCAAGACTCTCAAGGACTTCCTCCATTAGAGCCTGGTGCAAATCCAGTCCGAATCTCAACTTTGCCAAGGCAGTTTCCTCCTGCCGCCTGCCTTCGCATGTGATACCAGACTCCCCTCCGCAGTTGTGTCAGCTTCAGTTTTTTAAAGCGGTCTACGCAATCCAGTCATGCAGACAAGGCATGCAAGGGGCTGAGGGCTGAGTCAGGCATGCAGAGCCAATGCTGCGTGCTTTTTCCTTCGCTCCCCTCTGGATTTCTTTTGCGGAGCGAAACCACGGGTCACATTTCTCATGCTGCAGTTTCCTTGCTTTTTTTTTTCTTCATTTCCTTGATTTAAAAGATAAATATATTAAAAATGCAGCAATTTTTCCAGAGTTCTATCTTGGCCTGAATTGCCTCTCACATTGGACAGAGAGGGTGGAGGTTTAGGAGAAGCCGCTATGCGGAATGGAGGGTTAGCCAAGTGAACAATATCAGGGTCCAAATATCACAACGCTTTACTGGGTAGGAGATTGTGAGAAACACCTCAGTCACAGCAGAAGGGAAGAAGCAGGGCTTGGAGGTGATTATAAATACCGGACGTCCTCAACGTACGTCCACAATGGAGCCCCAAAATGTATGCTGCTAAGTGAGACCTTTCTGAAGTGAGTTTTGCCCCATTGTACAGCTTTCCTTGCCACAGTTATCACTGCAGTTGTTAAGTTAGTAAGAAGGTTGTTCTGGCTTC